>LS507885.1:904565-932252 GCA_900490845.1 Pristionchus japonicus | reverse complement strand
CTACACAAACTAGAAGTCAAGAAAGTGCCTCTGAGCAGTGCTACACTTCAGTGAGCATAACTCAAAAGTGTAGGAAAAGGCGCGGTTTATTTTCGAATATGATGTGCATCTCATCGAGCTCTATCGAATGAGTGGCAAACGAAAAAATACGGTTGGTGCGTTGATGCCTTTCACCCCCTCGAAAAGTTTCTGATCATTTTTACTTCACACCGCGTTGTTCAGTGCGCGCGGAATGGAATGAAACACATCGCTCAATTACTCAATCTCTCTCATTCTTTGTCCATTCCTGATTTAGTTCGTTATGTTTCATTCCATTCCGCGCGCTTCGAGCAATGCGGTGTGAAGTAAAATAATTTCAAATGATCAGAAACTTTTCGAGGGGGTGAAAGGCATCAACGCACCAACCGTATTTTTTCGTTAGCCACTCATTCGATAGAGCTCGATGAGATGCACATCATATTCGAAAATAAACCGCGCCTTTTCCTACACTTTTGAGTTATGCTCACTGAAGTGTAGCACTGCTCAGAGGCACTTTCTTGACTTCTAGTTTGTGTAGATCGATAGAGCTTGGGAAAATAGAGGGGGTCATACTTAGAGCATTTTCTCAAAGAAATGCACCAGAACAGAGATAATCGCGATCAAAGTTGAGGGTCCATGGAAGCGGCACGGTGCATGGAGCCCCAGAATGATCCCAGCACAATGGGACTTTGGGGGCTGCTACGGCATGAATAGGGGTGATCAAAAATGGTGCTAACTCATTTCACCATTTTCACTCCATTCCCAAGAATTGCCATTCTAGCTCGATTCTCTCGTGACAGGCGTGATATACAATTCAAAATTATAGATGATTATACGCAACTCTCATTCATTCCTTTCCATAGTTGAGTCAGAAGTTAGAAGATTGATTCATTCGACGTTACGTGTTTAGCTATTCCGTTTTTCCTTACTTTTTCAGTACTCGAGAGGAGCTAAATTCTCCTGGGTTCCTTCGGTATCTCCTACTGTATGGAGTGTAGAAAAGTTGCAAAACCCTTTGCCCAGAACTTACAAGCGGCCGAAATTTGATTTTCGACCTAGGACTCTAGTAGCATGATCAAATCCACGGCTAGACTGCCGAAAACTCTCTTTTCTAGCCGCTCATCCCTCTCTCGCGGCGCAGAATGACACGGCGGATCTGTGCCACACAAATTCCCCCCTTTGACTTGACCCGTGAACAGATTCAGATTCTGACTCTGCGTGCAGATAAAGGGTTTCATACCGAAATACAGCGTTAGCTCAAACTTCATGAACAGTGTTTTAAAATTCAGAGAAAATTACAGAGTATTATTTCAACATTTCAAAAGAGTGCTCTACTGGTGTGAAAAAACAGTGAGGCGAGCAAATTTGAAATACGATTTGGGATATCTTGAACACTGCGTTTAGAAGGATCTCTGTTGTGGGAAAGAAGAATGGCGAATACGCAGGGAAACCCCTCCCGAAGCTGTCTCAGAATTCACTGAATGAATTGCTTGCAACAATGAAACACTTATTTAACTTTTTAAAATGTTAAGACGCGATAGTGCTTTCCAGGAAGTCTTTTGATAAACAAAAATACAACTCACACGCTATTTTGTGTTCATTGATTAGCTCAGCATAATTGTTTTCGTACTTCTTACAAGAAGCATCAAACCATATTTTCTTTCCAAGGAAAGGTAATTTCTAAATTTAACTTGAGTCTTAAAATGAAAAGTGATAAAATACCTCGACTAATTCATCAGCTTCTTCTTTACTCAAGTATCCATCAGCATGGCGGGTGAAAATGTGAAGAATGTCCGTTTTTCTCGATAGCATTTCGATGAATGTTTTAGCCCAATGACCTCGCGTGCCGAAAAAATCCGGAATATCCCTGTCGACTAAGCCGTCGTGAAATTGCTTAATTCTAATCCAACTGAGAATTTGAGACAGTTCGATGAGGAATTGCTCTGTAATGTATTTTTGCTGCATTTTTAGTTGATGAAACGTACTTGGATCTTTCATGGAAACCTCATGTAGTTCAAGCAAAAGCGACATAACATCAGCCGACCGAATAATTTTCATCAGCAATGATCTTAAAAATTGAAAAATTATATTGATTGGAGATTGCACAGTTGCCAGGTTTTTCTTAAAAATCAGTTAAATTAATAAGATTTTTTTAAAAGTTGTATCTTGAGCCGAGACTTGTGACAGTAGCAAATCCCGGCACTGCTCAATTTTTGATTTTTCCACTCTTTTTATTGTTCGTCAGATCAAATTGGTTAAAACGAAAGAAAATTCATAACTCCATTTTTTCTGGCCAGCTTTCTGCAATCTGCTGCATTTTATTTATTTTAGTTCAAAGTATTCGCGAGAATTGGCAAAAATTTTCAAAAAAAATCCCCATCCTTTTCTCTATTGTAATAGAACTTTTTTTTAAAATTTGATAGGAAACATTTGAGATAAAAAAAATTTCAATGGACACTCCGGACACCTAAATACTTTGAAAAATCAGAATTTTATCCTCTTTTTGAATGCCGGTTCCCGTTAAATCATAAATGAATCTGTGCAACTCACGCGATCTTATCGCTCAATGTCACTTTGGTGAAAAATTCAAGCCTCTGAAACTTGTATCCTTCCAGGAGCTTGAAAAGGTACTCCAATCGCTTAGGCGCGAATCCTTCGCAGATTATAACTTTTCTTAATTTTCGGTCCACCACTGACAAATATTCTGGTAGAAACTTTAGAGCTTCAGGACACAACTCAAACCTCTGAAATGCTTTGATCTCTTTGCAATTACCACAATTGTGAATAATATGGTTTATAATGGCACATCTACCAACCATTGTGACTCCAACACCACCCAAGAAAATATGTTTGAGAGGTTTCCTCAAAAGAAGAATTCGCAATGCAAACAGATGAAACGTGGCGAACAAAGAATCGTGGCTTAAATCGGTTATTATTTGGGTTGATCGTTCTGCTTACGGAACGCTTCGGCGAGCTCGAAATGGCTCGCATTCGGGAATCATTTTTTGACTCTCGTTCCGAAATGAGGGTCTTTTTTTAAAATCTGTTCCTAACGGATTAGCCAAGTTGAAACATATTCGAAACACGAGAGATTGAGAGACTAATTCATCTACATTCTCGCGTTGCAAAGCAAAGGAAGCAATTTGAATTGAGGAAGAGGAATTATGTTTACGAACATCACAAATAGAGCACCTTGTTTAGCTCAATCGAATAACCCCTATTCGATCTCACCAGAAGTACTTATGAAACAAAAGACGAAATTCCCATGCCTCAACCCACACCGCTCTTTAGTCTCTCCTTTCAAAGAATGATTTTGTTCCGGAAGGAGTACGGAACAGCCAGTGTTCAAACCTCTATCGTTTTGGAATAGATAATTTGGTCAAAACCTCGGATTTTCGTCCTTCCGTTTCTTTTCTACAATCGTATATATTCTGATTTCATCATCATTTGAGTCTTTAGTACGCTGAAAGTGTTATTCTGTTGGATATCATGCTATGTTCTAAGTCATTTGTAATATGAAGTCATCATTTAATGTAGAGTATCAGGTCAGGCTTTGTTTCAAACGACTTCTTGTAAAATGGATTACGAAAAGGTGTGTAATCAATGTGTGAATTTGTACTCACCGGGGCGATAAATTCCACTTGATCAACAAGAGGAAACCTTGGCGGTTGGCGGCAATATTCGTCGACTTGTGCTTGGAGCGAACGAGACACCTGAGCAAGTTTTATTTATATTCTCACCGGATGAGGCCTGCATGCCTTGTAATAACAATAAGAAATCTTAAAACGTTCGGGAATGTTCTGGAGCCTTCTCTAAAGAACGTTCTGGAACGGGGCAATGAGGAAATGCCCGTATAGAAGTGCCGGACATAACAAGCAACAAAGAGTGAACTATGAGAAAAATAAGATAAATAGCGAGAATTATTTCTAACTTGCCTAAATATGTAAGTGTCTGAATACGACAATTGTATTAATATGGTAAACGTCTAAATATGCTAGCAACGGGATATAACAAGCAAGGCTGGACAATGTTCTCTAGCTGGTCAGAGAAATCGAGAGAGCACGGGAAAGTGAGAGACCGTGTAATTTTTGCGCAGCCCTGATACCAACCAATCGCAATCTGCGTACTGCTTCCAGTGAGTAGTCGATAATCAGCCAAATTAGATCGCTCGGTAGGTTCTCCTGTAAGAAAAGAAGACTCTTATCTGTTAGAGAGTGTGTCAACTCAAGAGATGGCGGCCCGTATATCGAACTCTAAAGGAAATGCTCGTTGCGTTTCGTAGAATGAGACTCCCCTGCCCTTCCCTCGTAGATAAGAGTTCATTGTGATGATTTTTCAATCACTAATTCCTACTGTATCCCGTTGCGCCTACGAGCGTAGATAAAATATACTAGGAACCGCTCTAATTACAATAAACATTCTCAGATGTAATGGACAGAAGTTAACTAATTAAGGATATCTGGCCAGTACCAATGGGGCCAGTGGGAGTGGTCCGGCAAGACTAATGCCGAGCCCGGGATTCGGGCCCCGGACCCCGGATCTCGCATCGCCCCATATATCTGAAAACTTGCCAGACTCTTCCTTGAGAGGCGAAGTGAGGATCGTGTGCGTTTTGACGGAGGAGACGAGCTCATTCTGAATTAAGATTACAATTATTATGAAAAGATGAAAAACAACAGCAAAGCGAAAAAAAAACAAATAGTTTTGGAGAGAAAAGCAAGGCTCGATCGCGTTTTGAAAAAAAGAGTCTCTTTCTCCTAAAGAAGGAGTGGTAGTGCGAGTGGCAGAGTGACGCTTGAAATGTTTCGCTCGAAGGAAAGGACGCTTCCAGGCGTCAATCGAGGGACTCGTGTCTGAATGGGAGCATAAATCAATACACTTACTATTAGAGTTTGACATGTGACGCTACCCGGGACATCGGGTACCCGCAAAAGAGTAAACTACCCGGGATTATCCCGAGAAGCTCTCATTACACGGTACGGTACTACGTTACTGTGTATTTGGAAGAGCTTTGAAGAGTTGCGGGAGTGTGTGAACATGCTTATTAAACGTTCTCGTTCATCAACTGGGATAGAATACTTTCAAAAAGTTTCTTATTTGACGAATTTATCAGGCTGGCTCAATTACAACATTGGAACATTGCGGACCCTTTTGAGATATTTAGAGTTTAAGGTGAAATGCGAGTCCAATCACTTCGAAAGGATTCAAGATCCTAAGATTCGTATATTTCCGTCCATTTGCGTGCACAGTTCAGGTAAAGTTTTTCTGAATGCAGTATCATTGATCATCTTTAATAGTCAGTTTCTAAATTTAGATCGCGCTGAACACTTGGACTGCATTACTCATCCCGCTGAAGTCGTTTACACTGTGCCTGAACAAAACGATGAGTTGGCTAACGTCTCCCAAACTTGTATTATCACTTGCGCATTAGAGAGTCGGAGGATCATGGAGAAATGAGAGAGCACAGTGCCTTCGTCTAACCCAAACTAAACAAGTGTTCACTCTGCAGTCTGAATACTCTTCACGAAGTACACTCGCTCATTCACCCTCGGCCATGGTCAATGAGCAATCAAGAGCCCACTTTCTCATCCATAAACTACAAAAAAACTATCCATTCTCTCCACTGTGAACGCTCTCTAACCCGTCACAGCATTGTCATATACACTCTAAACAGTTCAGCTCCGGTATAAAACTCGCCCGAATTCCTGTCGTTTCATTCAGCGATGAACGCTCTCTGTCTTCTCCTCATCTTCAGTCTTGGCCAGTCGGCCCTTGCCGTAATTCACATACACAACGCCTTCATTGCCTTCAACGTCGACTTTGAGCAATCCGGACCAGGAGTGAGTTCTTTGCCGATTTCTGCGACCGCTCCGAATCGGGTGCCACGCGAGAAATGAGTCTACGTTCAGTACCGCTCGTTCTACAACAACATCAGCAAGTGGATCGAACTGTCAAGGATTCCTGGTGAGCCATTCTATCAGCCCAAACTGGCAATAATTACTACTATATAAAGTAGAGCGGCCTCCTTCTGTGCCCGCTATTGCGAAATCGTAAACAATTTTCGTCACACCCGTCGTAATGGCGAATTCCGTCATTGCAAAATCAGTCCACGGCCATCCACGGCCGATAGATCGTTCGAAATTCTCTGAAATATCCTTAATTCCCCGAAAATTGTTCCCCGAATTTTCGGTTAAAAATCTATTTAGGTAATTCCGACAAGAATATGATTGCCAAAGATCAAGTGAAGCTCATGACGCTCAAGTTTACATTCGATAACGATTCGGACACTGTGTGCGTTAATTAATTAATTATTTTTTTTGTTAATTAATTAAATTTTGGCACTTCTTCAGTTTTTGTCCCTAACATCTTTCACAGAGTGTTCCCTTGCCTCACTTTCCTTTAAACGTGATGGGCCAAAAATCAAAGAATAATCGACGAAGCACGCATTGCACATTAACAATAATACTAATAAAAATGCCAGATTGCCGGAGTTGGCGCGCAATATCAGCCGGGAAGTTTGCGACTTCAAACCGCTTCGCTACACGATCTCCCAGAGCTCCTATGGGTCGCTGCTGTTCGGCTTTGGTGACACCGGTACGTGATAAAATAAACGAAAATAACGCTAAAATATTTTTTCAGCTTACAAGAATTTCACTGATCGACTCTCAACAGTGCTCTCCCAGCGCAAATTCAGCTCCATCGAACAGTTAGTTTGAACAATTCGATCATTTACTGATTTTTCACCGCCCTCAGGTGTTTAATTTACATATAAGCAGTTTTAAAAAATCAATAATCTCCGCAGCGATACGGCCAATCTCGTGCGGATTCCGATCGGGCCCAACAGTCCGAAGCACAGAATTCGTCAAGATGGAGATGATCCCGCACAGATGTTCGTCCAGATTGGCCCGCGTAAATAACCGTCTCTTCATCTCGCGGACTCCCTCATCGGGCAGAGAGTTCAAATCGACTTGCTCAACTTGATTGCTGGAAGCAAGGTTGAACTCTCCGGTCCTCCGGGTGTAAGCACCTAAGCTTATTTTCGAAAAGTCACATTTTTGTCACGCTGCTCACGAAGATTAATTCCCCCATACCACTCATTTCCCGCCTTGCGTTCCACTCGAATCGGTCGGGAGTAGACTTTCAAAACGAACTAGGAACTACCTTAATCACTTCACACTCTCCTCATTTTGCGTTCTCTCCAGTGCGATTAGCTGTTAATTTGACTCTTATGGAACTAGCTCCCTAGTTCCTTTTGAAAGTCTAGTCGGGAATCGGCCTGAAACCGATGAACATTCCAGATATCAGCATACATCTTTGCACCGAATGGACGCAAGCCGAACGCGATTGTCCTGCAATTGTTACTCAAGACTTTGACTGTAAATCGAACTGAGTTTGAGTGAACCGATAAATGATTTCTAAATGTGTTGGTTCTTCGCTGGTGATTTACTCTGTAAATGAATCGGAATATAAAGATGGATGAGTTGAGATGTCTTCCAGGAAGTTTGAACCAGAAGTGAAAAAACCAAGCACACATTTAGGCAACCATTTTAATAGGCAGAATAATGGAAAATAACATTTTTTTTCTTGAAATTAGTGACTCGTAAAGAGTCCACTTCTATGTGCTGACTAATGTTATAACAAGATATTTTGAGCGTTACAAACAGAGTAACGAGAGATATTGGTGAAAGAGGAGAGCGCAGAGCTTTCTCTATTACAATACTAAACAATCATCCCTTATTCCATCTGAAACGTCCTCCTTTTACACACTCTCTAATTCACCTTAGCCTCAGAGAGTAGAAGAGGTTGAATGAATTTACTCTCCTCCTTGCACCCACTCTCAAGACGGCGAGAGAGCATGCAAACATAAACAAACGGTCGTGCAGTCTGTTATCTCTGCAATTTGCACATTTTCTCCTTTCCCATGGTTTTAGAGAGAAGGAGAGTTAGGATGACCGGTTAGTCATCTGTAAACTACCAAAAACCCGCTGCCCTCTTCAAGCTGCGTGCTCTCTTGACGGTCACAGCATTGACATGTTCACTCTAAACAATCCAGCTTCGGTATAAATCAAGCGATCCTTCTCACTGACTCATTCAGTCATGAACACTCTCGGCCTCCTTCTATTGATCGGGTTCATCTCTGTTGAAACCTCACCAAAGCCTCAACAGAAAGCCCAGAAGAAACGCTGCCCACTGGGCGTGAAAAGTCAGTAATTTCTTGCTGTTTTTGATCTTCATAATCAATTTCTTCAGCTCAAGATTTCCTCAATGCCCACATTGCATTCCAAATCACGTTTGGGGAAGCATCACAAGAGGTGAGTATATGAAATATGCTATTTGTTGATATCAATTCAGTTTCTATCGACTGTCGAGGGCATGGTTGAATGGGCTCGAGGAATGAATCAAAGTTTGACTTCTGACTAGTCTTTTCCGAGCTTGATACATGTTTTCTCAAAACCTGCGTCTTTCAGGCGAGTTTGTCGGTCATATACTTCAAAGGGAATATTTTGTAGTCTACATGCAACAATTCAACTACTATAACACGTCTAAGAAGAGGTACACACGAGTGATTTCATCACTGTACATTAGAGTTCGAAATACGGGCGGTCAGTGAGGCGAGAGCGTGTGCGAAAAGAAGAGACGATTACCCGTATTTCGAACTCTACTGTACATGCATACGAAAAGTTCGAAAATTCATACAAAATCTTCAGAGAATGTGGTCAGTGCAATGTGCAATTTCAAGCCAACATTTCGTTTGAATGGGAACCTGAGCATCGTGGATGGAGTCCTAGCGGGCGATGTGGTTATTGATAACAGCAGATTCATAAGTAATTAGCGTTTTGTTCTTTAGTTAACCTTGTTAACCTAATTTTTAGACCGAATGAACGAAATCTTGCGCGAAAACACTAATGCTGAAGAAAATCAATTCAACGGAAAGTGAGTTCATTCGGTTATTCGGAAGATTCAAGTCTTTCATTCCAGGGGCCGAGTAGTGCTTGCTATTCTACCACCTGGCTCCCCTCGACCACCCATTGCTATGAATGCTTTGGCTAACGCGACAATCGAAGTTGAAGAATGTTAGTTTACCATCTTTCAGAGTTGTTGAACACTGCTTGAAACGGAGTTTTTTCAGTTATCTACTTCCGCCTGTGTGATGACGGTGGTTCGGGCAGCATTTCCAATAAACCCTGCGCGCCTTTAACTGGATTCGATTTGCGATGCTGATGAACGAGGCTGAATCGACGTGTAATTTTCGATAAAGATAAAGCTCGATAAAGGTGTTCACACACAAGTCAAGTCAAGCATTAAAGAACAAGTGCCGAACAAATGTTAATAGGTGTTAATGAGGCAATATTCAATGAGAAATACAGAGATAAGATAAGGGACAAATAGAAGGATGGATGAAAAAAAACATTCGGAGACTATTTCGAGGCTTGACAACTTGAACTGGTGTAGTTCGGATTTTTGACAGTTCATCTTGATACGCAAAATGTTTGAATATTGAAAGACGTTCAAATCAAAAATAGTAACTCTCTCCATTCCTCGAACTGTGCTCGATTATGAGGACAGGTCCCTCGGAAGTTGCATTAGCTAAAAAAATATTTCAAAATTTTGATAAAATTATTTGCTCTTTAGCTATTACTTTGCACTTTGTGTTCCTTAATTTTCCGATCGATTGCATTATCGGGAGTATCGTACGTGAATGAACAACACAACTGCTTCTCAAGATAAGGTAACTTCTGAATTTATTTGAAAATTGAAAGAAGCGTATAGAAAAATACCTCAATCAGCTGATCCGCTCCTCTTCTACTTAAATATTGTCGAAAATAATTATTTTTTATGCAAATTTTGTCGAGGTTGTTCGCAAGCATGTCGATAAACACCTTTGGCCAATCAATATTTCGACCGCCAAAGAAGTTTTGATTTCTGGTAGTTCCAAAATTAATCTGCTTGAGTCTTAGCCAACGCACTTCTCGAGATACATCGATGAGAAAATTGCCTGAAATCAATTTTTTTTAAACAAACAAAAGCATGAAAATACCTGGATCAACAATAGTCACGTCATTCACGAGTAGCGTTAGCGCATAAACACACTCTTTACGGATTGTACTCAGCACGAAGTCACTACAAGCGTGATATTGAGAAAAAGGAGAAAAGTTAAGGTGTTAGACCTTTTCAACCTAAGTAAACAGCGAACTATGCTTCCATAAACTTTCCTATCTCAGTCTCTCAGATGAATTAATTCCAATAAACGTATTAAACTGCTAAACGAACCCTATCTTATCAGTCAGACACTTATCCATGTTCAGCTGAAGACTCTCGAACTCGAATTCACCATCAAGAAACTTTGAAATAGTAGCAAACTGCCTTGGATTGTAGCAATTCCTTATTGTCACTTTTCGTATTTTCCTTCCCATCACGGCTAAATATTCCGAAATCTTAGCTTCGACGTCTTGAACATTCTGAAAAAAAATCACTTATTTTAATTAATTTAATTTAATTTAATAAATCGCAGATTCATTTCCATGATTTACGCCCACCAGCTCTTCTTAGATTTTTGGCATAGACTTTCAGTGAAAACAAACCAATTGAGTTCGCAATACGGGGCGGGTAATTCGGACCCGGCCGGGTAGAAGTGAAGAATGAACGTTACCCGGGATAATGGACAATGAAAATGTACGGAGAATTCGCATTTTCCCGGGTAATTCACTCTTATCGCGGGTACCCAATGTCGCGGGTAGCGTTACATTTTGAAGTCTACATACCAGTATGACTCGGTCAGGCCATTTCGCAACTCCTTCGAGAGATTTTCCGAGGAGTACAAAACGCAAAGCAAGCGGTATTCTTTTCCTGAAAACACCCTGGCGATCTTGTGCACCCATCATGTGGATGTGCGTGATGCGCGGGACATGTCGATTGGTGGGTTCCTGAAATGTGGAGTGTTAAGGCACCGCCTCTTGCCAAGTCAGAGCAACCACCAACAAGTCGGGTCTAGACTTTGATAAATAACAAAACCACTAGCTGCATGAGACGGAAGTTGACCGCTCTGACAATTGGATGGTAAGAGGAATGAAGAGAGAGAGAGAGAATTCCCTAATACGGCAACTAGTTGGTTGGTTATTTAACAAAGTCTAGTTTTGACTTGACCAGATCATTCAGCATACTCACCGATCCGTAGATTTCGATTTCGCTGACGATAGGCGATGGTTGCCGCACATATACAAGTCTAGTCCCTAGCCTTACGAGCATCCACTAATCAGTCGAAACTAGACTCTAGTCTCGACTTTAACCAACTATTACTCACCGATCCGAAGATTTCGATTTCGCTCACGATCGGCGATGGTAGCCGCACATATTCATCCGTAAGCGCTTGCACAGTTCGGCCGGCCTGATTTTTTTTTTCGAAATTTTTTAAACCTTGTTTCATAAAATCACATGTGCATGGTCATTTTTGCTCAAGTGTAATAATTGCGATAATCATTAGAGCTCAGATTCCTAGTTAAAATATTACTATTATTATTATTTTATTAGGTAATTACGCTCAATCTCAACTTACCCGTCTCATATACAGTACTTTTTAAGGTCATCATTGAAATTCAATTCATCTTTTGTCCATGCCAACTTTCAAGATTATCATGTTTTCAGGATCAGAAAATCGCACCAATTAAACACATTCGTTATAAAAAAAAATGCCTCACCAGTCTCAAATCCAGAAGTTTCTCAGGCACGTAATCAAGTATCTGCCAGACCAGCTCGCGAGGCAATCGATCGATCAAGCTTTCTCCCGGTGTGGGCTGACAAGGGAGTGTTTCAATTATTTCGATTAAAAAGTGCAAAAAAGTACGCGAGGCATTCGACCGATCAAGCTTTCCCCCGGTATGGGCTGACAAGGGAGTGTTTCAATTATTTCGATTAAAAAGTGCAAAAAAGCTCGCGAGGCATTCGACCGATCAAGCTTTCCCCCGGTATGGGCTGACAAGGGGGGCAATCGATCCATCAATCTTTCTCGGGGCTGAGGAGTGATTCAATAATTTGAATTAAAAAAGCGCTTTTTTGGTTAGAATTATATCAGAGAACACTATTAGATGTGTAATGCGTTCACCCCAGTGTCTGCATCTTCCTCGGCCTCGTTGGAAACAGAGGATCTCGGGCGCTTTGCTTCAGGAGGTGAACTCATTTAGAGGTGCTAAACGTGGAAAATGTTATGAATGACGGAATCAAAGACAACAACAACATCAACGACAACAACAACAACAACAACAATGAAGGGTTAGTATTCAACGTGTGTATTTATGGGCAGCGAGGTGCTCGGAAACAAGCCAATTGTGCTTGAATGGGTAACGCTTAATTCGAATGGTCTCTCGCGCCCGAAAAATAAAGAAAAGCGTTGCAGCTGGTACTCTCTTTGCGATGATCTGAATAAGCGAACTATAATGCCACAGTTCATAATTTGAAGAGCAATCGTTTATAAATCAAAATTGCAGATGAGTATGCCGTTTGGCCACACAATCCATTCGAACAATTTTTTTAACATTAAAAACTCATTTATTTCAACAAAAAGCATTGACTGCGTATGCTCTGCAAGAAATCACTCACCCTCTGCTGTCCGCATCGAAATAGATCTCTCCGACAAATTTAGTATCATCTTAATTCGTACGTAGCACCGCTGTTGCACCATCAAATTTCGTAATAACACTTCCCCAAATATAAACTTTCTTATTTTTATTCCTCCGCTATTGAACCTTCGTTAGCTAATTCGACTCCATACATTTTTTTCAGGATCGGATAATGATTACTCTGAAATTTTCAAAAGCGTGCCTAGTGTCGGTAGCAATATACCTCAATAATCTGTTTTCCCCAGTGCCAATCCAATTCTTTCATGACTCTGCGTAAACTGCTCTAGGCCTTACAACTAACCAAAGATTAGGCAATACTGACTCATTTTTCTGACTCATCCGTAAACTGAAGTGTTTGGGTTATCCTCTATCCCCATCCGCCCCTCTCCATTGCCAGAACTCTCTAGATCTGTCGGACTTACAAAGGAGGGCATAGAGGGGAAGTCCACGCTCTTCATTCTACACGCCCTATCAACACTCATATTCGAAAGAGATTGTGTTGAATGGAGAGAGCCGGACTTCTTCTATCTCTATCATCTCTCAACTGTAGTTTACACTCTCCAACTTTTCCTTGCTCTTTCACCTCTTGCATCTTGATAGAGCGTACAAATGAAGATGATCCTTACATCAAAGCTAAACCATCCAGACTCTTCTGCTTCAATATAAAAGCAGAGAATCCCCTGGCCAGAGTCATTCCTAGCATGATTCGCCTTTTTCTCGTTCTTGTTCTCTTCTACACTTGCTCTGTCAATTCAAATTTGAATGACGTGGCTTATCTGACAATCAACGTGGAATTCGAACATTCTGGAGAGCAGGTTAGCCCAGAATGCTCAATTTTGAAAATGTTCCATTTCTTTTCAGTTCAAAAGTCTCTTCAACGGCTCCGATAACTTTTCAGCGCAAAATCTAAGTGATTCCATCAATTTTATGCTCATTCCGTATTACTTTTATTACACCAATGACTCGGACGAGAGGTACTAGTCAAGTGTCATCGCTGCACTAACACAGATGCTAAGGATTGCATCATTCCTTGACGAAACGAGCGGGAAACTATGCGACCTTTCTCCCTTTCGACTCCCGACGTTGCACTATGACTATGAACATAGATCGGTCGCAGTCGACATGAAAGAACTTTACTGTACGCTGGTTTATAATTTTTGGCGTTCTTTTTTGACCCGGTTGAGCCTTTTTCAGTAAGTTTTCTTCCAGATAAAATCGAAGATATCGCTCGCCGACATGGCTTCACAAATGTCGATACTTTTTGGCCGAAGACTCTAAACCACTATCGTTCCTACGTTGAGGGCTCTGTGCTCACTCCGATTCCTAATATACTCGGGTTTACAAAGGGCCGAGATCGGCTGACATCGTTCATTCAATACGGTTCAAGTTGGTTTTTTTTTCTTTTCTTGAGTCTCATAGCCCGATCATTCTCAGTTTTCGCATGAGTTTCCATTCGAAGCGGTCGAGGGTCGACCAGAAACCGTAGAAGTTCCAACAAACGATTTCAGATCTGTCAGTGAGAGTATGCAAGGATGCTCCGAACAACTGCCGCATAGTTGCTGAGTCAGAACGAACTTGCAAGAAGAATGATTGAATCAACCGATAAACCGCTCATAAGCTGTTTGAAACATCTTATTGCTTGAAATGTCTTTATATTCGAGAGTTTGGAGTTCTTGGAACTTGAAGCAATGCATAATTTAAAAGTATCGCATAAATACAACTACCGCGTTATTGCTACATCTGAACGTATTTGTCATAAGAATGAATCAACGAAGAAGAATTGTGATTGAATAAACGCATAACCTGCTCATAACCTGTTCGAAAAGTAAGATTGAGACGTCGCGCATTCAGCTTTCCAAAAATTGTGCCCTGATAATTATTAGATTTTTTCATGCTTTGCTTGAGCTTTATTAGCCACTCGATTACAATTGATTACATTAATCATCTTTCTAAATACATCTATACTCAGTCTATACTGATACATCTCTCAGTAGTGCCTCATCACTCGACAGTTAGAGAAAGCAAGGAATGAATAGATTTAAGACAGCGCAGGGTCTTGCTTCTACTAAACATGATCAGAGAAGCGAGAGATCATGGAAATGGAAGAGAGTGCAGTACCTTTCTACTAAACAAGAGCTCCTCATTCCGCCTGGAGTCTCCTCACTTCTCGCACTCTCTCAATCTGAAGATGTCGCTTGTTGGCCATCTGCAAACTATGGGTAAACCCACTGTTCTCATCTTCCCTAATGATCTCTTATAGGGCATATCAATTATATCTGTAGTCTAATCGACATGACTTCTCATTGATTCACTCATTGATGAACTATCAACTCCCCACGAAAACGAACGACTTCTATGCGTATTAGTCGGTACTTCAAAAACCTTGTAGTATCAGAAATTGACTCAAATGGTTTTGAATTGAATCGATAGGAGCAACAAATATGAATTTTTTTTAATCGAAAGAATCAACCAGTAATAAATGCTCAGGTAGTCTATCACAACTTCTTCATTCAACATTCATAATTTCTGCATGAGCTTGCGAAGAATGAATCAGATGCTGCTTTTTGAAATGTTTAAACTGAAAATCGACAGGTTTCAACCATCTCGTCACCGCTCCGTAGAATGTTTGGCCAAAGTTGTGAGTGAGCTGCAAATACAAGATTGCTATTTCAAGGGAATCCGGTAGTCTTCTGAGTTTCCTCAACAATAGAATTTCAAAGATTTGATGTGATGTGAAAATCAAAGTCACCAGCGCAAAGCGTAGAATACAATGATCTGCATTTGTTTCAATCCGTGACTGGAATGAATTCTGCCCCACACGCTGCATTTGATTTACCAGAGCTTGCGTGACGCGACTGAAGATTCGGCTGTTTGATTTTGACGAAACGAAAAGAAATCGTATATCCTGTATTGAAACTTATTTTCTGGACACACTTAGTTCGTCATTTTTTCGGACAGGCATTCAATAATGGAGCTTATGCGGAGCTCTTACCTCAACCAATGCTCGACTTCTCTTTTCTCCTCTTCATTCTCAGACACCACAGCTTGGAAGGGTACTTTGTAGAGAAAGTGGGTGGTTTCCCTTGCCAGATCGACAGCTTCCTCTTCCGTGATCGAAGACCATGATGAAAGCTGCAAGAAATTTGAGAGTGCAAGACAACAAATTTTATGGCACGGACCGGGACGGCAGGAGTTCTACTACTGAACTACCCGTACCACCGATGCGCTTGCTTGCTGAGTGAATGATACTCTCAATTGGAGTCATACTGATCCTTCGCTAGGCGGATACAACGTATCACTACGCACTGGGGCTGAGCAAATATGACAGCTTTCCTAGATCCTTCTAGGCCCCGCCCACTCTTTTGATGCTAAGCACAAGCATCCTGAGTAGCCTAAGAGCATTAGTGGAATGCGAAGTGTGGCACAGAGATAAGAGCCGGAATAATGTTTCTAAAAGTATTATAAACTCGGTCTTTCCGCGTTAAATCCACATCTTTCTTACTGATATTTTGCCTGCACACCTCATCCCTCAGAGTTGTCCAAGCGATCCAAGAAAACCGATGTTTTAGGTGGGTCGGCCTCTCATTTTCATACACTACCAGTGAGAGAGCTTTTCGAAAGATCGAGTAATTTTTGCACACATCTGAACCAGACTGACATTATGTTGCACTTTTTCACAACTCCGAATCGTTACTCCACACTTGGCCAGTGATGTCAGCATCTTCTCCGATTGAAGGGCTCGCTCGCTTTTGATGGCTTTTGTCTTTTCGCTCTTTTCGGCTTTATCTCCGCCCCTGAAGAGCACCTCGACGTATAATAATCTCTAGTAAGAAAGTTGTTCCTGATTCCTCAGAATTGCGATTGTCTCCGTTATTAATGAGATCAGAAGACGTTATGAATCTCACAATCTGACGTAGTTGCAGACGTCCTTTAGCGAAAAGTTTTCGGGTCCGATCGCACGTCGTCGAATCTCGCCCACAGTTATCTGAAAGAACACTTTCTGGCACTTCCCTCTAGGGTTGCAAATGTGAGAGAGTCGCGTGCGGTATTACCGCGTTTGTGCGGTGATACCGCACGCGAATCTCTCACATTTGCATGCTATCTCTTGTCGACAAACTGTCTGGCGCGAGAGAGTGCGGTAATACCGATACCGAACCTGCAACCCTACTTCACTCGTTTCGCTCATTTGTCGGAAACTCCAAAAACGGTGCATTTTCAAATCTAAATTTTTTTACTTACTATTATAGGCTTGAACTGATTGATTCTGGGCTCCTCGATCTCCACCAACTTTACTTTATCGTGCATATCCACTCCGCAGAGATCGTTGCTGATTCCGTCCGTGATCCCCTTGGGATCGAACTTGATGGGTGTGAAAGGTGCCTGGAAGTGGCTTCTCTGCCCCTCGCCTATTGGCCTTTTTTATTTCGTTCCGGGTGAGCCTAGACATATTTCCCTCTGAGTTGGCAAACGATCTGATTGACCCCTCTCACGTCAATATTTTCTTGAGAAACGCCTTCTTCTATGCAAATCAGAGCTTCGATGAGGGTTTTGAGAACGACTGTGACAACTCGTGGACCGAAGCCGTGGGTTGACTGCAGAAAATATTAATTGATGTTCCCTAAATGCATTTGTAAGTCTCACCAATGCAAAATTCCGCATCGCTCTCTCACTATCACTTGTGAGATCGCACTCCAACAGAGCCAGTTGGCTGGCGCGCTCCATTAGATTCACGACGCGTTCCAAGTGTTGTCTGAAATGTACTGGTTTTGCGAGCACCAGAGCTACGTCCGTACCTGAGCTTGCTTGCGCTGCTGATGAGCCTCGCCAGCTCGTTCCCTGCAGCTGATGCTGCAACAGCAGCAATGAAGGTGGGAAGGAGGACCGAGGTGGTGATGTAATCAAAGTGCCGTGCAAGAAGCGAAGCTTCTGCTGAAATGAAATATTCATTTGTAGAGCTTTTTGGGTTATCTGGATGGCTGGTGAACGGCAGAAAACGAACATTCGAGGAGATGGGTCAATTTCTTGTTGCTGACTACATCTCTCGTTCTGTTCCTGTTCACAATGTTATTTCCACGTGAGTTGCACTCAATGAGAAATCGCGAGTAGGCAATAGATGTGTGTTCCCTGTATTACAAACATTTTTAATATTTCGAAAATGTATTTTCAATTATTTTTTGCTTGCTTCACTGACAATTTGCACAGCTGCATAAGCAACCTCGGGTGGTAGTGCTCCGGAGCCTCACAACGTCGCAGGATTTCGCTGCATGATATCTAAACGGGCGAATATCTTTATCTGCTTGCATGTCTTGACATTGCTGAATGTTTTCCCTCACCTGAACGAATCGAGGCGCTGCCAAGTTGAGATAGCTGTACATCTCCCATCTCTGATCATATTTCTTGGACTTTTTCTGCGGTAGATTCCTTTGTTCGTTAGAAACGTTGGATGTTGTTGTTGTTGTTAGTGTTTCTCCTTGTTGTTGTTGTAGTTGGAGGATACTTTTGACGTGTTCATCGGGCGCTCGTGTATTTGGTTTAATGGCTCGGAGACTGGGCAACGACTGTTTGACTAGCGTTCTCTTCATATTCAAAGTATTGTTCGTATCCAATCGTTGTCGGATTCTGTCGATTTGAGTCGAGCGCTCCTAAACCATGGAAATATCTCTATTTTTGAAAAGCCACAACTACCTCCTTTTTGCGAAAACAACTCACAAACTGTGCTTTCATAGGAATCCTTGTGTCCCTAAGCATGACACCTCGAGCAGGAGGCACGGGTTGAACTTGATTTTGCGATGTTATGTTTGCATTTCGTGATAGCATGTGCCCGGGTAGAGCCGAAGTTGAAAATGTCGGCATCTCGTTCACAACTGCTGCTCCAGAGACATGCGCAGGGTTTCCCAATAGAGATAATGGAAAGCATTTCACACGTTCATCCTCTTGGCACCTCTTAGACCGCTTGACACTCGGCTCCAGCGTTTCTCTTGAAAAAACCGCATTCCTGAACGCATTCTGGGCTTCAGCAGGCGATTCTTTTATCAAGTTTGCTGCTTCATTCGATGTAGAGGGCACTGGCATCACACTTGGGCCAGTAATAGCCTCCTCGGGAATAGTAATAGGTGCAGACGACTCTTTCAGGCGCAATGATGACGGATGCTCGTCGACGGCGATGCATTGCCCAGAAATGCTTGCTTCTCGGATCAATTTCGCCTCGGATGACGTTTCGAGACCATCGAACACTGCTGCATCATTTGCCTCCATCATAGCAGGCATGGTCTTCTCATTGTCATCACAAACGGGAGTTGCGCTCCTCGACTGCAGCATTGAATCATCAAAGCCAGCGAATAGGGTGGATTCACTGAACATCGACAACGATTCATCCATGGCAGACTGTATGATCGAGTCATTGATGTTCATGGGGGATCCTGAAGTGGTAGTAGATTCTGAAATGTAACGCTACCCGGGACATCGGGATAGAGTGAATTACTCGGGTAACTCTCTTTCGTCACTTCTACCCGGTCAGGTCCGAGTTACCCGCCCCGTAATACAATCTCTACTTGCCTGGTTCGTCTGATTGTTGGCGATCATTGAGTGAATCGGGCTCGTAATTATTTCCGGTTTCATCAAAGGAACCACTTGAAGATGAATTATTTCCATCACTCTTAAATGTATTTTAAAGAAAATTATGTTGATCGAATACAAACAATGTGGACATGATCCTGCGAAGTTTTCTCAACAAGTGGCTACGGTATTGAACTATCTCTTAGTCGAATGGGAAGCACGTGCCGTCTCTTCTGATTAGGTGTAGCGTTAGAAACTTTAAGAACTGATTCGAAAATAATAATATTTCTCGATTACCTCTCCAAATAGTCGCGCTCTTCTCTCAGCACGTCGTTCAAGAACTTGCTCCAGAAGTTCGTCATAGTATTCAAGCTTTTCGAAAGTTATTGGATCGAAGTTATCCATGCTGTGAATGAGTGTTGACAGATAAATTCACTCAAACTAGACCAAAAATCGACGCTATGCAATTCTTGCCTCAATTGTATCGATCAATAGACAAGGTCCGGACAGGCGTAGTTAAGCGTACCTAGGGGGTGACCAGTGATTGAAATTTGAGTTTAAGCATCATTTCCACTCGGAAACGTAAGATGATAATCAGGATAAATAGAGACTGAAATGCGTCGCACCGAATCATCAATTTCACAATCGCAGAAGCAATTTTCTCTCTCCCTTACCTTGGTGGATAAATAATTGAATTGAATTGAATTGAATTGAATCACTGTGCTTCATATCTTCGATACTCTCAATATGCGCTGAAAGAGCGTGGGAAGTGGAGGTTGCATGATCATCTGTAAACAACGAGGAACGTAATGCTCTCTCCAAAATGCCTGCTCTCTCTCCATTTCGCACACTCTCTCACCAGCCAGAGAGAATACTCACCAGCCAGAGAGAAACCTAATGAAATGACTCACCCTCGCTCCGGACTTTTCGAAATCGATTTTCAATCCTATTGTCACAGGTTTTGGCGGGGGATCAACGTCAACTTCGAATACGCAGAGAATTTGATTTGCGAAAAGTAGCACTGCGTTCTATGAGGCGGGAGCGAGAGAAAGAGAGCGCAGAGAAAAACGAGGGAAAACTGAATCACACTAAAACTGAATCGATTCAATGGGCAGACAGGTCTCACCACGAACTTCGTACTGGGGGAATCCGCAGTGAAGCAGCACAAGGCTGAGACTAGTGTTTGCTGTGTTAGAGGGTTTACCACTCTTTATATCAAGTCTAACCGACAAGAAAAAGAAAGGCTTGTCAAACAGTGCTTTGCAAGAGAAAAACATTGTGTATTTCGGCATTTTTCTCTTTCTTTCTCTTTCGTGTCTCCTGCTAAATATAACTGTGACCGAAGAGCCTAAAAAAGAGAAGCAGAACACCAACGCAAGAAAGCAAACGAAACGAGTAATCGACGATTCTGAACAAATTGGAAACATTTATCGACACTTGTCAGATTAATCCCATTTGCAAGCGAACTCGCGACTTGTCATCTCAGGACAATCAACACCAATGTATTCTTCACAAAGATGAACGGAGATTCCTGTCAAATTATTGATTTTGTTGGAATTTTTAAGGGTTCTGACTGTTCCCGAGTAGAATGCTCGACGAGTTTCCAATTTCCACTCTGGGCCATTTGAATGGGATCGTCCCAGGAAAACGTGCAAAGACAACTCGGCTGCTAAAGACGTTCGACAAAATAAAATTCGAGATTATTTAACAAATCTAACCTCCGGCGACACTCAAAGTCATAAGCTTCCAAAGTCCGGCTCATATGCGCTGAAAAATATTGACCGTAGAATGAACTTGTATTAATGTCTTACAATCCAATCCTTTGCCATCAATGATCATAACTGCAGCATATTCAGTTATGAAGGAGTGAATGGGTAAACGGAAGGGTTTGTAATCGCAGACTGTTTGAGTCAGGTTATCGAGCATCTTAATCATCCTAAAGAATTCTTTTTTTTAATAAAAAAGCTTTTTAATTTTTTTTTGAATAATCACTTACATTGACTCAGACGCGTTCTGGTAATCGAAATGGTAGGAAATGAATGTCAGTCGATCTTTTGCGTTAATGTGCTGTATGAGATCGCCTGAAATCAGTTTCATCGATTTGTCAAAAGTAATTTCTAATTCGAGTTTTGCATTTATCAGGTGTTGCGGTTCATAGTGGGGTCCGCAATACGGGCAGCCACTTTTTCATTTCTCACGCTCTCTGACCCGTCAGAGAGTCGAGAGAAAATGAAGATATAGCGACCCGTAGTTCGAACTCTAGTTCAATGAGAAATCACTTTAAAGTCTTACTGCGGTTAGCTTTCTTCGGGAAATCGGCAACCGAGTTGTAAGCTTCTTTGAACTGAAATTACACAATAATTGGCGCATTCGACATTTAGGCTCACCCGTTCTCCAGATTGCTCAAAGTCAACACTGAATGCTACGTAGGCATTGCGCCCAAATTGAGCCACTACCGCAAGGCCGGAACCGAGAATCAACAGCCAACAGAGAGTATTCATCGCTGAATGATCCATAGGGATTGCAGTTTTGTATTTATATTGGAGTAAGATGGTTTACAGCGAACAGAAATTGGCATAACCGGTTAGAGAGCACGTAGGATGGAGAGAGCAGCGTCTTTCTCGTGGTTTACAAATGAGTAATCGCTCTTTCAAACACGCCTACTCTCTGAGTCCAAGGAGAATAAGAGATCGCGCATAGTGCGGAGACTCCAGGCGCAATGACATTTGGCATCTCTCCAAGTGCGTGCTCTCTCACTCTTCTGAGCGCGAGACATCAATCGGAATGCGGAGAACATCGCACTGATTGTAAACGGAAAGGTAGAGGTTAGAGCGCGGAAAGCAAGAATAGACTCTCCTCATTCTGCACGCTCTCTCGTCGCTCTGACCGGTGAGAGAGTCTGTGAAATGAGGAGAGCACGTCTTGTTTTCCGCACTCTACTAGAGATTGCAGAGAAGCACTCGCTGTTGCGCTTGCTGTATTACTTCCTCTGACTTCAAGATGTGCGAAGCCGTGTAGTACCGTACTATCCGTTAAAAACGAGAGCAAAAGGTGAACGTATTTCGTAACGCGTATGCCGAACATCTAAAAAATGAGTAATTCAGTACAAGTGTGCAATTTTTTTGCAAAATTTTGTGGAGTGTACTATTTTCAGGGTTCAAATTTAAAGTAAAATGCTTTATCGTTCTCTGATCTCATTCCCACTTGCAAGTGAGTTCTTGGACATTTCTGGACCATTTCTGGACGAAACGATTAATTGACGATTCGGAGTAAATTATGATGCATTTATCGACACTGTTACATATCATTCCCACTTGCAAGTGAACTCGCGACTAACGATTTCGGGGCAATTGACACCTTGATAGTCGCTTGTGCCGATTTTCGAGGAATCGCACTGGTGGACCGAGATTCCTGGAAATTTTTCTTCTATGCAATCGCAATTAAAGTGAAAACCAGGTCACAGATAGAAGAAATAGGGAAACTTCTAGTGAGAGACAATAAAAAAGGCTTCCTATAGATTTCGCGGTTGGACGTTTTTTATGTCGTAGACGCCCAAATATATAATATTTACTACACTCACTTTTTCCAAGCAGTACGGATGAGTTGACAGGGCTGCCTTCGAAGGGCAGTTTGCTAAGATTAAATTCCTTTGGGAATCGAGCGAATACGATACGACCGCTGAAAGATTTTAAGTTCACAAACAAACTACAGTAAAAAAAACTCACAACACACGGCTACTAAAGAAGTGCGCATCCAGAATTCGTTCGATATGCTCTTAAACAATGCTTATTTTTAATCAAATTCATAAAAAAAACCTCCCAATCCGCCATCCTTCACAACAATATCAGCAAAGTTGGAGCCGCCAATGATATCTTTGGTTGCGAATCGGAACGGCTTGTGATCGCACATAGAAACAGTCAGATTTTGCAGTATTTCCAGCATCCTGAAAATATTTTCTCCTGCCAGCTAAAAAATATTATCGCACAAGGCTTCAGAGCTGTTGAAGTAATCGAATTGAATGGGAATGAACGTCAACTGATCTTTCTTGTTTACGTATTGGACGAGATCGCCTGAGAATATTTTTTTCGAAGTGCCATTTTCAAAAAATCCAAATACGGCACTTTCTGGATAGCTGGCCCTCATTTCCCACCCCATTTGCCAATCAGGGCGGTTGTTCTGGGCCAGATATCCAAGAGCTTCCGCAAATCCTACTTTTGTTCATCTGCTTCGGCCAATCGACAACAGCATCGTACGTCGATTTGAACTTAAATTATCCACATTTTAGCAAAAAATGTTTGCGTACTTGTGGAGTTCACCGGAATCTCTCTACCCCTACCACCATACTACGTAGGACAATCATATTTATAGAATGAGTGAACCACAACCAGTCTTCCGGGGAACTCCACAAGTGCCAAATTATTGTGTACCTTCTCCCCAGATTGCTCGAAGTCAACGTTGAAGGCAATGTATGCAGTGTAGACACCTGAATTGGTTGTTGAATAGGTTTCCAAATTGTTCCCCTCTAGTGAGACGAGCGCTATATTTGACTATTAGGGTACTAGTTTCTATTGAAATTCTGGTCATCATTAGAGTTCGAAATACGGGTTATCGTCTCTTCATTTGACACACTCTCTCACCGGTCAGAGAGACGAGAGCTCTAGTCATCACTGAGTCCTCTGAAACATAAATTAACAATTTTCGCTTACCATCTTTCGCAACTGCCACATGACAGAAGCCAAGGATCAACAGGAAGCAGAGAGTGTTCATCGCTGACTGATTACTTCAGAATTCGGGCGTATTTTATACCGGAACTGGATAGTTTAGAGTATACATGACAGTGCTGCGACCGTTTATAGAGCGTGTAGAATGGAGAGATGAATGGGTCTTCCGCAGTTTATGGATGAGTAAGCTGTCTCTTCTCTCTCAGTTCGTATCGGTAGACGGAGAATGAGAGAATGTGGGTCGTGAAGAGGAGACAGGCAGTAGGGTGAACCGTTGTTTAGGCTTGGTTAGAAAAAAGGCACTGCACTCTCTCATTTCTCCTCGATCTCTCTCTTCTCTGCCTGTCAAGACAATGGTGAATGAGAGACATTAGTCATTGTATGGTTTAGACTGGGCTTCATGTAATCTATTTCAACTAGATGAGTAATGCAGTCCAAGTATTCAATTTGGTCTAAATTTAGAAATCAATGCTTGGATATGAAATTGAACCTGTATCCAGAAGCACTTTACCAGTACTGCGCATTCAAATAGACAGAGAAAAACGGAACTTAGGCTATTCAATATTTTCGAATATAGCTGAACTCAGACTTGGATAGATACGTTTATGCCGTTTATGTGTGGGTCAGGGTACGGGGGTCATTGGGGAGGGTAAGGGGGCAGGGGGCGATACGTTTTGTTCCGTTGCTAAACCAAAGGGACCTTAGATCAGAGATCAGTGATCAAAGATCAAGGACCAGAGATCAAAGATCAGTTGGCGCTGAACTTCTCCTTAGAGACTTCGAAGGCCTCGAGGAAGAGGATACCGCACGAGCTCACGACCTGTAATTCAATAATTGTTTCACAAATTAGAACATTGAAAGTGATTTTGGCAATATGTAAGGTCTCTATTTTTCTATTTATTCTATTATGGATCTACTTTGCAGCCAGCGAATGTGTTTGTAAGCAAAAAAACCCATCCAACTAAGAGCTAACCCTTCAGAAATTCTCGCCAAAAAAGCCTTGGAACAAAGTAAATCTTTTTTGCTAACAATAATGATTCTAAAGCATACCTTGACCAGAGTGCAGAAGAAGTAGAGGGTGGAGTGGAAGATGGAGATGCCCTCAGGGTAGAGGAACCACCAGGAAACGAGAGCGAGGATGGGCGCGGTGAGAACGGCTGTATATCGAAAGATCAAAGATCAATCAACAGAGATCAAAGATCAATCTCCAGAGATCATAGATCACCAATCTAGTGTAAGTTGGAGCCGCAGGTTGTTGTTGCTGCACAAAGCGTTACGTTACGCTTTAAGCACACTTAAGCCTACCTTAAGCACACCTAAGCCTAAGCCTTAAGCACAACTAAGCCTAAGCCTTAAGCACACCTAAGCCAAAGCCTTAAGCACACCAATGCCTAACCTTAAGCGCACTTAAGCACACCTAAGCCTTAAGTTAACCCTTAAGCTTACCCAGTGCGTATTGCAGCCGCAGGTTGTTGCTGCTGCACGCGAGCAGCTGCTTGACGTCGAAGCGCCCGTCGATCGAGTCGCGCCTGAGAATGGAATAAAGTTTATAGAGAAGAGATCAAAGGTCAGAGATCAGATTGAAATCCAGTCGCGAATGAGAAGATTCGTGTCAAAAATGTTCGACTGAAAGCTAAAGTTCTCAAGGCCCCATGATTCGGGGTACCGAACGATTTTCAAAGGAATCACATATGTTTCAAAAGGAACTCATGAGCCCGGAATATTTTAAAAAGTCAATATTGACAGCTCCTCGAAGGGACTACAAAAAATTATTTCCAATCGAGTTAGATTAGATTGGCACACCATCTCGTGAAGGCGAGCCTAAGGTCAGTCTTATCCTTAACCTTAACCTTATCCTTAAGCATTAAACCTAGGACTAAGTCCTTCTCACGAAGGCGTTGTGGCCGTGGATGGCGAAGATGACCACGAGCGGCAGGGATCCTAATCCCTCCTAACTCTAAGAACTTAATTTAAGCCTAAGCTTAGCCTTAGGCCTAACCTTAAGCCTTAGGCCTAAGCCTAAGCCAACTAACCATCTCACGAAGGCGTTGTGGCAGTGGATGGCGAAGATGACCACCAGAGGAAGGAAGACTAATCCCCTCCTAGCCCTAGGAAGCTAAGCATACCCTAAGGACCCCCGTAAGCTTAGCCTTAAGCTTAAGCCTAAGCCTAAGCCTTAAGCCAACTAACCATCTCACGAAGACGTTGTGGCCGTGGATGGCGAAGATGACCACCAGAGGAAGGAAGACTAATTCCCTCCTAGCCCTAAGAACCTAAGCATACCCTAAGGACCCCCGTAAGCTTAGCCTTAAGCCTAAGCCTAAGCCTAAGCCTTAAGCGAACTAACCATCTCACGAAGGCGTTGTGGCCGTGGATGGCGAAGATGACCACGAGCGGCAGGGTTCCTAATCCCTCCTAACTCTAAGAACTTAATTTAAGCCTAAGCTTAGCCTTAGGCCTAACCTTAAGCCTTAGGCCTAACCTTAAGCCTTAGGCCTAAGCCTAAGCCAACTAACCATCTCACGAAGGCGTTGTGGCAGTGGATGGCGAAGATGCCCACCAGAGGAAGGAAGACTAATCACCTCATTACCCTAAGAACCTAAGTTAAGCTTAAGCTTAGCCTTATGCCTAACCTTAAGCTTACGCCTACGCCATAAGCCAACTAACCATCTCACGAAGGCGTTGTGGCCGTGGATGGCGAAGATGATCACTAGAGGAAGGAAGACTAATCCGCTCCTAACCCTAAGTACCTAAGTTAAGCCTAACCTTAGCCTTAGGCCTAACCTTAAGCTTAAGCCTAAGCCTTACGCCACCTTACCATCTCACGAAGGCGTTGTGGCCGTGGATGGCGAAGATGACCACCAGAGGCAGGAAGACTAATCCCTCCTAGCCCTAAGAACCTAAGTTAAGCCTAAGCTTAGCCTTAGGCCTAACCTTAAGCTTAAGCCTAAGCTTTAAGCCTACTAACCATCTCACGAAGGCGTTGTGACCGTGGATGGCGAAGATGACCACCAGAGGAAGGAAAATGCCGGTTCCGATGCGGTCCCACTCGGAGTAGATGACGTAGGTCTGGAAGAGGTCAAAGATCAAAAGTCGAAGATCAAGGATAGCTCAGTAAAAAAAACGCTAAACACCGAGAGCATTTTATGTGTAACTCATTCTGACTTCTCTTCACGCATTAGTTTTCTCAGAACTTCCGTAAAAGAAATGATCCCAAGCAAGATGTGTGCGTTGTTTGATCACCACTTCCCGATAAGAGCGCTTGTCGGAACAGAGGAGGGTGGAGTCACAATAGAGTGCCGATCGAGAGAGAGATGCAAACATGGTGCTACATCATCCCATCACTTGTTTCATATCTCTTTTTACCCTTTTCCTCAAGAGATGGAATAAAAGCTAAGATCAGACATCTAGTCTTTGATCTTTGATCTCAGAAAAAGGCCGAATCTGCCGAAGTACTATATCAATTCTAAGCACCTATCATCTAGCTTCCGCAGTTTTCCCTGTTTGTAGTCATGATCAGTCTTTGATTCAGTCGGAGTTGATCTTTGATCTCTAGAATGAAAAAATGGCAAAACTAATCCAAACCTGCACGAGCAACGCGAGCATCTGCCCGAACCTGCCGTAGTTGCAGATGAGAGGGAGAAGTCTCACTATCCACTTTATGCACAAAATATTTGATCTTTGATCTCTAAATCCTAGCTTTTCCCAATTTGTACCCACAAACGCAGAGTCGATCTTTGATCTTTGATCTCTGGAATTTCGAAAATAGTCCAAACCTG
>LS507885.1:884553-902466 GCA_900490845.1 Pristionchus japonicus | reverse complement strand
ATTCCCCATTGACATGATCTTTGATCTCTACTCCCAATTATTGCCCTTCATAGGCGCTCAACCAATTAGTATTGACCCCAAAAAGCCAACTTTTAAGTGATCTTTGATCTCCATAAAAGGAGAAAAGAGTAAAACATGAAAAAACGATGCAAACCTGCACGAGCAACGCGAGCATCTGCCCGAACCTGCCGTAGTTGCAAAGGAGAGGGAGGAGTCTCACTACTCTATTTACTCTATGCGCCAATCATCTAACCTAGTTTTACCCATCGCAAGCAGTTCTCCACGCGAATCGACATTATTTTAGTTATTTTCTTCGTGTTTCTGGTTGCGGAGTTGGTCTTGGATTAGGGTTCCGCAAGTGAAACAGCTCCAATTCGAGACATTAATTCAACCAATGTCTCCCCTCATTCCTGTCTCCCTCGGAGGCGTCTCTCGGTCCAAAATGAGAGGGAGACAATTTGAGAGGCGCCTCCATTATATTTACATATCGAAATCTCACTTTTCTCCCCCACCGGCCACAGGGATTGGGTGAGAGAAGAATGGAGAGGCGTCTCTCCCCCTCCTCCTCATAAGAAAGGAGACAAGAAAATGTAATATTAAAATGAAGGGAGACGCCTCTCGTCTCCAAATAAAATTGGAGACACGAGTCTATCCTTTGTTATCTGTCTCCACGAATGTCTCACTTGCGGAACCCTATCTTGGATCTCTGATCTCTAGAATTTCGAAACGATGCAAACCTGCACGAGCAACGCGAGCATCTGCCCGAACCTGCCGTAGTTGCAGATGAGAGGGAAGTCGTAGCGGAACTGGAATAGGGCTTTGTTCAAAACAAGGAAAACAACAGCAAGAAAAACAACAACAACAACAACAACAACAGAGCAATCAGTCGGTGATGCTCTCTTTACCCCTAACCATAAGCCCAGGCCCTCATCGATGAAGAACAAATTGTTTATTCGGTCAAAACAAGCAAAACAACAACAACCACCAAATACCGTTCCGTCCTGCCTGCTTTCTCTCCAAATCCACGCCGAACTCGCTTTTTTCGTCAAGAATCATAATGATACCTAGACTATAAACAATAGCACCCTATTCCACTCTTGATCTTTGATCTCTAATCTTTGATCTCTGATCTTTGATCTCTGATCTCCAACCTGAGACTGCTCCATCCTGCCTGCGATCGCGCCAATCAGTCGGTGCTGTTGCTGTAAGTGCTGTCGGAGGGCGGCTCGGGCTCTGAAATTGTGAATATTTAGTCATTCAAAGCTGAAAATAGGTGAACAGCGGTCGCAAGCAAAGCGAAAGATAGTCAAGGTGAGGAAAATTTGTGAGAAATGCAACAGAATGAGGCGCGGGCTCTGTAATGGGGTGGATTGGTCATTTCGACTAGATTATTTGGTGGCGAGCGGTCGCAAGCAAAGAGAAAGATAGGCAAGACGCGAAAAATTAGGCGGAAATGCAAAACTGGGCAACGCGGGTCTGGAAATGACAAGATTTACTTATTTTATGATCAACAATTGCTGATGAGCTGTCGCAAAGATGTAATGAAGTGAAAAAAAGCGATAGGTAGGTCAATAACAGGAGAGCGAGCTGTTGAAAAGAGATTGATTAGTCATTTCGGGGAAATTATTCGGTGGTTTGCGGTTGTCGGCAAGGTAGATGGTACGGAAAAGGGGGAAGGTCAAAGAAAGACGCATACAAGCAAGCGAAAAGTCACAAGTAGCTCAGCGCTATGGCGAAAACAACAGATGGGAACCATATGCTTCGTTTGAAATGGAGGAGGCGATAGTTTAGAAAGCTTCCAGATAATTTAAACGAGTAAAGATCAAAGATCACTCCTCCCTACCTATGTCTCCTGTCATTGAATCGGTCCCAAGACTGTTTGAGGCTCTCCGATACCGCACCACGCATACGTTTTGCGAGAGAAACTATGCAAGAATAGCGCGTAGGATGGGGAAACAGCTATTCAGCACGCGTAAGAAATGCCTCCTCACTTTTAGTGATCCCTAGAAGGTCGGAGAAGATTTCGAGTAGGAGGAATCGAGAGTGTTCGACATTTCATAGAAACATAGACATGATTCACCCATCTTCTGACACCCAATCTTTCAAGGAGGGGGAAGCGCGCGCACAGGAGATATCGGAATAGGGGAGGAAAGAAAAGGAGAATGTTCTCTCCGATCGGCCTGTTCCCTCCTTTGCTCTAACCAGCGAGGGAAGATGCGGAATGGTGACATCTCAAGCCGGGGATAGGCAATCGGGGAGAAACGAGAGCGGGATGTTGAAAGCGCTTGCCGGGTTCTTCAGAAAGTGATCAAGAATGGTAGGTCGCTCCAAAATTGCAGTTGTTGTTTGCGATGGCCAAAACACCCTCCAAAACACAAGAAAAACATAAGGGAAGAGGTAAACAAGAAGATCAGGCGAGTGCGCCCATGATTCTTAATGACTCTCACGAAAATGTGAGAAGACATCGAAAATTTGAAGAAAAACTAGACTAAATTCGAGAAAATAACTAGAAAAAAGAGTCAACGAACCACTCGTGACGCGGGGAGAGACGAGAAATGAGGGGAGGAATGAGGGAGGAATGAGAGGAGGAATGAGGGGAGGAATGAGGAGAATGAGGTGAACAATGGGGGTAATTTGTAGGGAAATCAATGGCTTTCGAATTTGCGTGAAGCAAATAAAATAAATCACGTAGGCGCGTTGTTTTTCATGTGATCGGATAGAATCTTCTAGAAAAACTTAAATTAAAACAAATAGCATAAAAATAAAGAAGGTATCGAAGAGGGCTTTGAGGCAATAAATTGAGACGGACGATTCTTGCTGATTTCTTGTCAGAACCGAGCATCTGAAGAGATTGTGAGCGCAAAGGTAAGGGTGAGGCCAATAAAAGGGACACTGAAGGCGCGATTGACTCATTGAATATGAGTAACTTTCCGTTCATGATACATAGAGGGCGGCATAGTTTTTGATATGGCGACACGGGGGTGTGAAGTGTATTCACTCATGAGAAGGGCGCGCATGGATAAGGCTTTTCAGGTAGTTCTATGAAGGCAAAATGTATCAGATATAAAGCGCAACATGATTTACAGAGAGGCGTGCGCTCAATGGCAAGTAAAGGACGCGCCCTTCTATTTCACCACTCCTTCACTATCCTTTCTCTAATCTCTCTAATTTGCACACTCCCTCGCCATTTCAAACCACATCGAGAGCACCAGAACCATAGAGATTCATTAGACACGTTTTCCCGATTAGTGAAACGTTCGTGCATGCGTGAGTCAGGGTTTGTTTACGAATTCGCCCTTTATATGGCAAACGCAAATGTGTTTCAAACAATCAATTAGCAGAAGCAGGAACGCTGTTCAGTAATACTCGTTTGGGTGCCGGTCTAAACTCAAAATCTGTCTCGAGTTCCCGAATTATCGATTTCACTATGAAAAGATATCGATCGCGTTGTGTGATGCGGGTACGTTTCATCCTACTGTCTTGAAGAAACGCGAAAGGGTTTCAACAATAATTGACGAATTTATTCTCCAAAATAATTACTACAATATCGGAAAACAGCTATGAAAAGGTATCGATCACGCTGTGTGATGCGGGGTGTATTACAACGTCATGCCTCGCTCATCTTCAGTAATCAATAAGTTGCTAGGGTCATCGATCAACTCTCTAAACGAATGACTTGTGACCGAATCAAAAGGATCAAAGTATTTACACCCGAGAATACGGCGGGAATGCGTGGGTTTGGAGAGGAAGAGAGAGAGGGTCGAGAGGAAAGAAAGTATGTGTAGAGGGAAGAAGAGCTGTCATAAGTCTCCCGCTCCACAACTATCCCTCCACTCGTGCCGTGCATTCTCTCCTATTCGCCTTCTCTATCGTTGAATCTGACCGGCGAGAGATTATGGATAATGGAGAGTCTTCTGCACAATTACTCGTGCCGAGCAGACGCTTTGCTCTCTTCAATCCACGTGCTCTCTCGTCGGTTAGAGAGGGTGAGAGAGCAGGTGGAATGGAGAGAGTCTTCTGCTCTGGTCGACTATTTCCACTCGGCCTGTGACAACTGACTCAGGGTCGAGGGAAAGAGAGAAGAGTTCTCTCCTCGCTTTCTCTTATCCCTCGCCTTCTGTGATCAGTCTGAGAGTCATCTGTCACCCCTGTGCCTGCGAGCTGCCACGCGAATAGAGGAGGATCCACAGGCCTACGCAAGATATTGATCAGTTGGCATGGTTCTATTATACTCAAAATGAGCATGGAATGTATTACAACACTGCTATCGTTTCACACAAATTTCGATCGTGAAACACATTTGAAGAGTGATCATGGAGTGAACTGATTGTTTTTGAACACCTTTTTCAAGAGGATGAGAGCTCTGATGCGCATTGCCTTCCATTTGGGGCTTCTCGTTTCACTGAGAAAGTTCGGACCGATTGTATTCATTATTCTATACTCGTTCTCGGAAAGTTAATCAATAATTTATACAATTTCGACACACGAGACTTGAAATTACAACCCGATGATAAACAGTAATACCAGTGAAAAGGGCACAATCGAATCAATAAATCATATCCGAATAGAGAATCGCTGTTTTCTCCAACCACGGAAAAATAACGTATCGGATTCCGAAAAGATGTGAACAATGCACAATTGGCGTCCTAGAGATCAGTCAATCAGTCAGTCGGAATCCAACTGTCGGTAAAGCTCCTCCAAAACCACAAGTCGCTGCTTCTTATCAGGGAATAGTTGAGATCGTTAGAAGCGAAGAGTACGGTAGGTTACTGTAGCTGCCTACTGTGTAGTGCTGACGAGATCGATCTGCAAAGTGCGACTACATTATCAACTCGGACAGACAGCTCTACACAGCGTGTCAGAGAGGAGAGAAAATCCAATTATCGCGGCAAGGGTGAATGCGTGAGACTCTTTTCCCTCCCTTTCATTCTAGCCCATTTCGACTGATCAGCGCGGTAGAGAGCGACAGAATGGGAGAGATGAGAGAAGAATCTCTCAAAACTTGTCATTGCGATGCTGTCTCCCTATTCGGGGCACAGAGAAACTCAATCGAAAAATTGATCATTTATCAAAAATGCGCGTATCCCTTTAGTAGATCTCAGTGAAACATTTTCGAAATATCTGGAGATTGAATCGAGAAAATTGTTGAACTTGTGACTATTCGAAAAATTTACTCCTCATGGCTGGTAAATGGAAACCCCCACACCCATAACATTTTTGAGCTGCTCATACGGAGTCCTAAAACGGCGAAAAGAAGGATTTTTCGTAAAATCAAGGGTATTCGAGAATCATGCACGCAAGTGGTGATTTTCGAGTTTTTCTCGAATATGCAAAATTTTAAAAATAATCCTTTTTATCGCCGTTTCAGGGCTTTGCTTGAGGAGCTCAAAAATAATATGGGTGTGGGGGTTTCCATCGACTTCCATTGAGGAGTTAATTTTTCAATGCACTAATTAGAAAAACAATCAATATGACTTTGAAATTAATGAGCAATTACCAATATTGAATGAGAGGCACCGTTTCGTCTACTTTATAGCTCTGCTATCACAGAATCGCAAATTTCGTATTTATCAATGAGATATGGGGTATGCTTCACAGTTTTCATATAAATTTTGTCTAAAAGCGACCATGGAGAGTGATTTGCCGCGGAGAACAAAGGGGTTCGCCCGCTCTGACACGCTGTGCTCTAGTAATTGTACTCAACTATTGGCTATCGATTCACCTTCGTTTCACAAAGTGAATATAACACTGAACTGTTATGATCAGAGATTTCACTGCGAAGCATAGTCGAAAAAATAACAATTCTCGTGAATTAGATTTCTTATGACTGTTGTGCCGAAAGAGGTGTTCATAACTGGCCTAACCTGATCATTTGCATATGGCATCTGTGCCTTGGGTTGCCTACGCTACAGTAAGCTACCGTATCTCATCACCCTCAATCAATAACTGACTCACCCTAATGGAACTACATTCTACCGTATCGCCAAGAATTGTCGATCGCTAACTGATTCTCACCCTGATCTTCGGCACACAGGCCTTCGGAGTGCCTACACTACAGTAAGCTACCGTATCCATCAAATTCGATCGACAACTGACTCATCCTAAGGTACAGTAACCTAATTGTACTACGATCTACCGTATCCCATCACTCTCGATCGATAACTGACTCACCCTGATCTTCGGCACACATGGCATCTGTGCCTTCGGAGTGCCGAGAATGGCCGGAGACGAGTTGCGGTTGAACTGGGCGGGAGATCGCTTCTGGACCTGAGCGAATTTTCCTCAGTTTTGATTGTGAGACTCTTTGGTTTCTCAGTGTTCGAACAGTTATGTTTCATAGATGCTTCAAATCTCTATAACGTTGATGCAATTCGATACGGCTTCATCTGCTATTTCAAAAATCACGAAATCATGTCACTATGAATCTTGCACTTCTTTATTTTGATTAAGCAGCGCGCTTTCATCCTCTCTTTCCTCTTGAAGTAGCTCAGCAGTGCCCGTCGGAACGACTTATTCAAGCGCCACGACACTATTCTAGCCTAATTCCGGCCCCAGCTCAGCGTGTTTCACTTCTTCTGACTCACCTTTGTTCTCGTATTTTCTTGAAGTAGCTCTACCGCTCGAACGACTTTTCATTTTTGCCACTTTACCGTACTCTAGCTTGCCCATTACTAGTTATCGATCGATATTTCTTACCTTGGTCCTCTTATTCCTCTTGAAATAACTGAGCAGTGCCCGCCGGAACGTTTTTATCAATTTTTTCCTATTTTCACACCGGATTTATAAAAAAAGCAATAAATTAGAGAATCGCTCACTTTTGTTCGTTTGTTCCTCTTGAAGTAGCTCAGCAACGCCCTCCGGAATGATTTGTTCATGAAGCAGTAGGTGAGAGGGTTGGTGCAAGAGGAGATGTACCTGGAAGGGAAACGTTTTTTCTCTTCTATTGATTCTATTTCATTTTAAAGATTGGGCACTGTGAAATCTTCCAGGAGTGAGCAATCGACGAGTTGAGTTTCATGCACTTTGCAAAACCAAATTGCGAATTGCAAAGCCAGTGCCGCCGTTGTCTGATCCCCACAAACACAAAATGAGTTTTGAAAATACTAAGTTCGGGTTTCTTTACCCCACTTATGAGCCGATTCTAAAGTCGTGTGTGTAGTGCAAAACTCAAATTGCCAATCAATTGAACTCACGTCAACAGCGTCAGCAAGGTGTTCAGCTTCGAGTTCCAGAAGTGCAGTTCCTGCAATTTGGAATGTTCACTCTGCACTGTTAGGAAAAATACAGAACCCTTTGCTGGATAAAATCTCCTGCGACCTTAATGCTATAGCAATCTAAACAGAAGCGTCGAACCGCATCCCTCATACTGAGCGCAATCCATAATCCAGCGGACCTCTTACCGCCCAATGATTACCGTGATCCGTAATGAACAATCCTACTGAACGTGATTCAGATTTTGTTTTCTGTGTGTGACAGGTATGCTTCACGAAGTACTCATAACAAGAAATACAATTGAAGTATGATCCTTTGAAGAATTCCGGGAACAAAAATCACTCACTACTATTTTGGTTAAACTGATAGCGCAAAGACTAGGTGCCTCTCCAATCAGCAAACTACACTACTCACCATCGAATCCCCAAATCGCACCACCAGCCACCAGACATAGCTGGGCCTCCAGCACTGAGCGAACACTCTTTTCCAATTTGATAGGTACACCACGCACCACCTCCCCAATTAGTAAACTACACCACTCACCATCGCGTCTCCGTACCGCACAACCAGCCACCACACGTAGCTTGGCGTCCAGCACAGAGCGAACACTCTCTCCCAATTTGATAGATACACCGCGCACCACCTCCCCAATTAGTAAACCTCACCATCGCGTCTCCAAATCGCACCACCGGCCACCAGACGTAGCTTGGCGTCCAGCAAACGGCAAACAGCACCACGATAGTGATCAGCATCCGGCTACGATCACTCGCTAATTGAGAAACTACACCGCGCACCACCATTAACAGCTGATCAAATCTCCTAATTCAAATTGTAATATACACGCTGCACCAATTAGTAAACCTCACCATCGCGTCTCCGAACCGCACCACCAGCCACCAGACATAACTCGGCGTCCAGCAAAGAGCGAACAGCACCACGATAGTGATGAGCATCCGAGTCACTTTCCTCTTGGCGATGAGGATTCGCTCCTGGAATAGGGTAATTAGTGTAATTAATTAATTAAAATCATAAAAATTGGGTTATCAGAGTTAGTATGTGCGCAGGCCTCTCCTGAGTGGTGCCTAGTGTCCATTGAGGGTTGATTCCTACATTTTGGCATTATGATTGAAGAGGAGATACGGGACAGAAACAAAACCATCAGCGCAAGCAACCATACGAGAGACAGTACACCAGTTAGCCTGACTCAGGGATAGCTTGGCATGGGAGTGCTCGCATGAATATGAGAGCCCTGCCTTGCCAAGCCCTCCCTAACACCAGTTAGTCAAGTACCTGATTGCTTCTCCTCAGGCTGGGACTTCTCGTGAAGTCGTAGGAACCCCGTCTAGAGCTTGACTGCCCGTCTATCTACAGCGGTTAGGATGGAAACTGGTCAGTCTATGATAGATGCAACCGTCTACAGTATCCCCGGGGTACTGTAGCATGCCCTTCTACCGTACCCAAACTGGGATCAGGGATACTGTAGAAGACTACAGTATCCCGGTTTGAGTATTCTCCAGATCCGGATGAAGACTACGGTACTCCGAACTGGGATACTGTAGTATACCGTAACATAGTTACCGTACCTGATTGCTCGTTCGCAAGAACACGTTGCTCGGTGAGGGAAGTTGTTCGGGAAGTTGTTCGGGAAATGCCTGCAATTTTGTTAATACGTTATTCACTCTTTCGTTTTGCAAACCATGCAAGTTTGAGGCAAATTAGTGCTTGAGTTCGTAAGCAACGAGTAAGGGCTATTTTCTGATTAAATCTTCTACCGGCATAGGAGTGGACGGAGACGGCAGCATGAAGGAAGAGCGCGTGGAGCACTTCCCGGAGCGGAGGGACTCGAACTGAAATAGTTTATTTATTAGATCAAATCTCCCACTCCTATTGTCTCCCTCGAAACCAGTAATAGTATTGTATGAAAATGGAAAAATTTTGCATTGGAGCACTTGCCGAAGAGAAATGACTGAACGATTGTTGATTTTCCTATTTGATAACGGCCTTCCATCAGCTTTCTCGAAATCACAAGCTTTTCATTTTCATCAAGCACGTGATACGTATTTCATTCTCAAAAGAGCATTTGAACTGTAGACATACAAAACCGAATAGAAATAGACCGCGACGCCGACTTCGATCAATTCAAGTTTTAAAAAATCCTAATACTTTTTTGTTTCCAATGCGAATAGTTGTGTTTACTCTGCATACCGTTTCAGAGAAGCGGCTCTGTTTCACAGCCGTGAAGAACCAGTCCGTGATCGACGCCGTTCGGTCGTTGGGTACTGTAAGATTGCATTCATTGATCGGATTGCAGATAGGATCGATCGCGGGCTGCTGTACCGTAACTCGAAGTCGTTATAATCGAAGCTTTTTCTACACTATCTTTATTGGGCGGCAGAGATTCGAAAACGAACCCGTGTGGAAGGCCAGCCCCTATGTTTTGTTCCAATTACGATCTTGATTATTATTTGATTACTAATTAACTAATTAACTCACACTTCTCAATCAACTTGGTGTCGAATTCGTTGTTCTCGATGGCAGAGTTCAGTGTGTAAATCACATTTCCGTAGAGGTAGATCATGAGAGAGAGGGGGATGAAGAGAAGGACCTAGAACAGGAAGGATAATTATGGAGTCGCACCCACATTTCACTGATCTATGTGTATGCGCGAGGTAATGTCAAATCCCTAGCCTAAAATAAATCAACGCTGAAAGGTTGCCGTAGAGGTAGATCATTAGACTGAGTGGGATGAAGAGAAGGACCTAGAAAAATATTTTTTGTGTTTTGCTGCATCGAAAACTGCATCGAAAGAATTGGCCATTGCTCGACTATCTTCTTTTTATCTACCCGCTGAAAGGTATTTGATCACTGTCAATAAGCAGAGTACTTTAACAGGATTCCCCTCAGCGAATTGACCTAGTCTGGCAAAAAGGGCTCGGCGATAACAATCTTCACACTTCTCACAGCAGACAGCCACATGCCAAGATATCATCTATTCACTCGGTAGAGGAAAGAGGTGCCCTAGTAGTCCAGACATCATGCGATCACCACAGTTCTCACCAAGTGAAATGGCTTGCATTGAGTCCTCATTCGAGGATTCCTTTCCTCATTCGAGGAAATATTGAAATTCTCACCATCGTAATATAAGGCTGGTAGAAGAACTTGGTCTCCTTGTAACCAGATTCTACTGTTCTACCCCTGTATTTTTATATGCACTAGTTGAGCATCGTCTGATTTGCGGAAATAATAATTGCCTAAAATTCTCACCATTGTAATATATAGTTGGTAGAAGAACATCGTAGAGGCGGGGAACTCGGATGCACACGACCAGTGGGTTCTAAAGATTAATTATATTCCAAGTTTTTTTCGAAATCATCGTTGAATTGTCCCCTTTGTTTGTAATATCAACTATGTTTAAACAGCTCAATAAACAAAAGTGGTCTAGGAGTGATCCAATATTGTCCTGTAGTTCGCGAGAAAAAACAAATCATGATGTTCAAGGTTTTCTCCATTAAAAAACTGACGCAAACAGCTTGTGCTCGAACAGCAGTAGTGAAGCGACATTGGTCACGAAGGAGAAGGCCCACACACCGATTAGGAGGATGACAGCACGGGTCTGGAAATGGTAAGTTAGTTAATTTACTCGTAAAATACGCTAATTTTTTCGCATTCAGTTTGTTGAAAAACACACTTTTTGGTTTTTTCCGTGAGCTCCCGCATTATCAATCATTGCTCCACTCTCCCCTTATATCTGGCTGCAGAAACATACTGGATACAAGTAAACATACTTTCTACGTTCCAAGAAGTGTTCAGTTGACTGATATTCTACGAAGACAGAATATGTTTCACATCCAACGTGACATTAGTGAACAAAAGCAACTGTTAAACATTGAATTTATGCTTTGGTTATTTTATTCAGCAGAATGTGGCACCTCTAGCAATCCTTACTCCCCTTTGTCTTTATCTCAGCCTGCAGAAACATACTTGATTTTTGGTATTTTTGCCCCGATACAAACGGATGAACTATTTTGTAGTCCCTTATTTTTTTATTTCTCCCTGCAGAAACATACTTGATTACGCTCCAGAAACTCACTTCCTCCTTTTCTCCAAAGAAGTTCCCAATTCCACTAATGGACCTTCCTACTCTAAGGACTCTCTTCTGAATCTGATAGAGACGAGATAGTGCTCGAAATCGAGAGACATACTCCAGTGCGCTTTTCTCTATTCTTTGTCTTCAGATTGAGTCCCTGGAGAGCCGTGCAGCCTTTTGTTATTTATGCTTTTTATGACGTCCGGTTGCATTTCAAAAACACGCCCGTTGCACTATTTGGCACTCTCCATTCAGAATTATCTCTTTAGTTGAAAAACCGGCTAGAGAAAGGAGAGTCGGGGTGGAATAATTTGACATTTTCGCACAATTATGCTGCTTGTGTCATAAAACGGGACCGGAATAGGATGCGTGCATTTCGAAAAGACATAGTCTTTTCGGTCCTTTTCCAGTTCTCCAGTACCGAATGCAGTTCATGAACAATGAAATGGAGCTCCGGATCTCTGACAATCCCCAGACATGGATCCCTCAGGGAAAATCTAGGGCCAGTAAACATATTCCTTCTTAGAATCCCTCCCATTCATTCCGAGACCAGCCGTGAGACGGCCCGAAACATGGTCAACATCGTGAGAACCAGACTCAATTTATTACTATTTGCCGGTTATTTGGATTTCCCGGTTTTCGGTCATTGAGCACATCCCGACACTTCCTTATTCGGTCCCTGCCACCTCCTCAGACCGAGAAACCAGCCCACTCGGTTCACATACGCTTGAATTGGCCTCAAAATCCCGGAGCCGGAGAATGCGATATCCGGAACCGTGTTGTAGGCCGGAAGCCGTTTTTGCACGGCGCCAGAGAAGTCTATGGAGCGTATGAGCAATGATGTCAATAACGCTTTCTCGATGGGGAAATACCTCTATTCACGTGAACTAAAGCAGTCCATACAAAACTACAATGCGGCGTTGACTGACAGAATCCAGAAAGGATCCAAGTGTACAGCTCACTTATGGTTGAAGTCCATACTCTATGCGTTTGCGTCACTACGCGAACTCTATTGTGGGTGGGAACAGTCGAGAAAGCAGCTCTTGGAAATGCGCTACTAATCGATGGACAGGGAAGGCTTTTCACGCGTCACAGCTAGGTCAGGACCATTACAGACTACTCCTGTATGGTCCCCAGGCACGTACGCTCGAATAGGACGGGTCCGAAATAGAGCACTGAAGAGCGAATCTAACAATAAAAGCAGCGTGCCTGTCTGTGAATTCTCTAGTCTGTCTGGATGCGCATGTGGAAAACATCAGAGTGCGCTGTTCAGAAAGCATTTTTTTGACGTTATTCTCAGTTTTTCCAGCCTACCTCTAGCCAAATGTAAAAATACCTTTGTATTCCAATTCCTCGAGTTCAGTGGCTCGCAGATTGCGTAGTATCTCTCAACAGCAATTACGGCGAGGGTGTAAGCGGAGGCGCATACTCCGACCGCTGGAAAGGATTGATCTTTGATCTCTGATCTCGACGTTTCGAATTCACAACAATCCATAGAAACTTTGATCTTTCATCGCTGAACTCACGCTGCAGGAACGCCGACAGCTTGCACATCAGGGGTCCCAGAATCCAGCACTGGAACAGCTCGGAGACCATGGTTGAGGGGATGCAGACGAGGGATCTGCAGAGTGCTGTGGTGTGGTGTAGGACGAGGACTACTAATTATACAATTCTTGTCGATTTTTGACAGGGCGCGCTTTCCTAGATCCTAATTGCCGGTTCTCTAAACTAAGGCTCAGTGTCCAGCACTGGAACAGCTCGGAGACGGGATGCAGACGAGTGACTTGAGAGAATAATTATCAAACTTTTTAAACTAAAGCTGACCCTCGCATCATCGTTGCTCCTGGCAATCAAGTTCATCTATAGAGCTGGTGAAACTCTGCTGAATCAGTGAATCGGTAACGCATAACCAGGCGTTTCAACTGTGTTTCAACGGTGATGCAACATTGAACGGCGAAAGACTGTGCTGATCACTGGTCCTCTATCGCAAACACAGCACGCCAAAAAAAAAATCAGCTTCCGCCAGGCAAACCAAGCACTATTAAAGTGTGCCCGAATTCGAATATGGTTCAACAACTATTTATCCGATAAAGGCTCCATTTTGAACTGATCACGCGTCGTCAATCTTTTCAAGAAAAAATACAATACCTCAATAAATCAGTGATTTCTAGATTCAGCGTTAAAAAAAATATTTTCAAATGAGTGTGTTTCAAAAACTAAATATCCAAGCTGCGTTCGTAGTTGAATTGATGCTCGCTCTTTTTTTCTCTTCACAAGACAGTTCGATCACTTCGACAGATCAGCAATCGCTAGGTTCAACAAGTAGTAGTAGTTCTTTGCGAAATATTTCACAGTTCAACCATGTTTCAAACGTTCAATAACATAAAAGGGTTAGGTATTGAGTCGATTCTTCGAAGAAAATCGTCAGAAAAAACCTCAACAGATCAGCAATCGCCACATTGAGCAAGTAGTATTTCGTTTCTGACACATTTCACAAAAATCGCATACGTTTCATACGTTCAATAACCAAAATGGGTTCGATATTAAGTCGATTCTTAGAAGGAAAATGTTTTAAAAAAAGAATACCTCAACAAATCAGCAATTGCCAAGTTCAGCAAGTAGTAGTTGGTGATGGAGCGCTGGGCGAGGTGCCTGAAAGATCTCACTTTTGTAATGCTTTGTATTGTTTCGTTTTCTCCATTTTCTCATCAGCTCAAAGTAGAAAAATCGAAGTCTTACTCGTTCGAATGATCTCATTAGGTACCATGAATAGTCTCACCTCTTCCCCAGTATCGTGATAATCACGAAGCATAATTCATTTTTGAGTTCTACTTCGTTCTACTTCTGCTTCGCGAAGACGTTGTAGAGTTCTACTGCTTTTTCACCATACTACTTCAACGCCCAATCACTAGAGTCTTTAACAGTGCAGACTGGGAACAGAGAAAAGAGGCCCACCTCTTTCCAAGAATCGTAATGATCACAAAGACATTGGACAAGACGGAGAAGAGGAAGAGGAGGAGGTAGACCTGAGGAAACATATTGTTATTAACCAACCCTTTATCATCTCGGACTGAGTTTATGTGCAAAGAATGTGTGTGCTGGTGAGATTTTTCGTATTCGAAGCCTAAGCCTAAGCCTAAGCCTAAGCCTAAGCCTAAGCCTAAGCCTAAGCCTAAGCCTAAGCCTAAGCCTAAGCCTAAGCCTAAGCCTAAGCCTAAGCCTAAGCCTAAGCCTAAGCCTAAGCCTAAGCCTAAGCCCTGAGAATCAAGTGTGTTTCAGCTAGGTTTGATCAACGCTAGGTTAGCAACAGGGCTGATTGTTCTTCGATGAGTTACGGAAACAAAATCAAAAATACCCCAAATTAAAGTGAAAATCAGGTTACAGATAGGAGAAATGGTGATAACTGCTAGTGAGAGACAATAAGGAAGACTTCCTAAAGATTGCGCGGTTGGACGTTTCGGTCCATTGGGTCGTAGACGCCCAACCGCCCCACGGAGGGTGTGTAAAGTTTCAATCAAGGTTTTTCAGAGTAACTCAATTGTATCCTTACCGCTGATAATATCCCGCTGATCCATGTTAGCCTCAACTCGCAGACTCCTTCCTCTGTAGCGATTGTGGGTATGAGCTGACTCGTGATGGACGATTCCATTACCTGGAATTAATTAGTGATTAATTAATCAATTAAAGCTAATTAGACAAAACAGATGACGAAATGACAGCAATTTGCGGTTCTTACTTCACTCCTAGACACAGAAATCACACGATCTAGAGAAAAATGTCAAACAAGGAAACTCGAGAATGGCCAGATACCAATCTTGAGATAGAAATCGCGTCCTACTTTTCTCACGGGTGTTGACCAAAGTTCTAATTTCGGGTCGCTGCCAACTCTCTCACCGCTCAGAAAGACAAGATAGAACACAAAATGAGGAGAGCCATGTCACTCCCGGTTCGTGACATGGACGCACGCAAAATACAGACAGATCACATTTCATCCGCTCTACATCTTATGACTTCCTTTCCTCTCTCTCCTAGTTTCCATGAATGGAGGGAGGAGGGCCGAGTTCAAAATGCTGCTCGGCATCTATTCATGAGCTATTCATGATTCTATTCATCATTCCCAGTTTAGAGCCACAAAAGACAATAGTTTGTTAGTGGGCATGTCGTAATGCCAGCCGACACTAGAATGCAGCGAATTGATTGAAAATCCTGGAACTCTGACAGGGTACCCGAATAACTCGAGACTGGAGTAAGGCCATCACTTCACTCTTTCCTTGTCCGCCCGTCAAAAACAGGACCAGAACTGAGGCAGTAGTGTCAGAAATGAGAAGAGACTGAAGCCCGAGAGAATGGGTTGGAGGCGTTACGCTTTCTCGTTCGAGCGAGATCAGATAGAGCGAGAGAGTGCGCGAAATGGGAGAGTCAGACCTTTCTTGGCGGGAGAATGGGTTGGAGGGGAGGAATGTCATGGGCGGCCTACTCAAGTAGAGATGAGGAGTGGGAGCGTCAGGATCGAACACTTTCGACTCTATCGTACATGCGAGAGATATGTTTCGTACGTCATCAGTGAATGCTAATTAGGTTTACTAGAGTATACTGGAAATTGAGAAAAAGTTGCGCGACATGTTCGAGTATTCAGGTTCCTATAAACTACACGGTGATTCAACTCCACAGTTCGGCGTCACGTTGATCAAAGGCGTATTTTCCGCTGCTCAACGGTCTACTAAGGCGCGATTAATGAAGAACAGAGCGAGACAATACGGTTATAAAAATTCAATTATGACAGCATTCACGGTTATAGATAGCTGATATAATTGTCAAGATTGTATCAGCGATGTATGAACTGGATACAGTGAAAGATGTTGATGATCTACCTTCTTACTCTCTACCGTTCTTCATTAATCGCTTGTTTGGGACCAAAACACATGAGCTACAATCAAACGTGGTTAACTCTATCAAGGCTATGACTGTAGCTGCTTACCAAAAATCGTCTGATAATGACCAATAATCAAGAAACAATGAAAAATGGTTAAGATCTCTGACACGCCGATCTTCAAAAGATGAAAAGATGAAAAGATGAATAGAATCGATGGCTCAAAGAAACTTTGAAAAGGCGGAATTCAAGAGGCGTCTGGGAACTATGCGTCACGAATTGATGGTGAGTGCATGTATACCCAAACAATTTCAACAAAATCTCTCTCATTTCGAATATCTCGATCTTTCTCAACAGTAAGTGCACGTACACCCAGTTTTTATTGCGATAAATGCAATAGGGGTTCTGAGGAATCTCGAGTACGCATAAACTTGAAGCTGACAGAAACATGATCAGTAGCAACGTTAGCTTTTTGCGTCATGATCACTATATCACGCCTGTCATGTAAGAATCGAGCTAACCATGGGAATAGAGCAAAAATTACAACATGAGTTAGCATCAGTTTTGGGGGCTCTGTTCTGGTTGATGTGTCCTTTGAAAGTTGATGTGTCCTAAAAAAATAGATGTGTCCCAAAAAAATAGATGTGTCCCATAAAAAATAGATGTGTCCCAAAAAAAATTGATGTGACCCATTTTCCAGAATTTCGTACCTCCAAAAAATAGATGTGTCCTAAAAAATAGATGTGTCCCAAAAAAAATTGATGTGTCCCAAAAAAAGTAGATGTGTCCCAAAAAAAATTGATGTGTCCCATTTTCAATGAATCCGCACCACCAAAAAATAGATGTGTCCCAACAAAATAGGGGCTTCTTCACTTGAGGCGGCAAGCTCCGCCTTTTTTTGCACTGCGTCTCTGCCTCCCCTGGTCGTTTGCGCTTGCGGGTCGCGGTTAGCAAAGTACAGAGGGTAATGAAAAAAGGGAAGCGCTAAAAAGTCACCCTCGCTGACTCTATACTATAGATCACCCCGGCTCCCTTTCCGAAATGCTTAGGCTTAGGTTTAAGAATACGAAGATGTCACCTTCCACAAAGATGTCTCAGGGAGCTACCTTTCAGAGCCCGAAATTACATCTAGATCCTTCTGGTTATCATTATGTTACGGAATATCTATTTCGATATAACTTCGATTCCTGTCCGGTGAGTGATCATGTCGAGAGGTGAATTGAATAACCAGCTTCCCTCACCCATTATTCTCAGAACAATCCTGGTTTCTCTCAACCAGAGTTTAACATACCCGCCTGCCACTGATTGAAATAAAGCCGAGAATTAACATCTGCGACCTTTTGCGAAATACCCTCTGTTCTTTGCTAACCGCGACCCGCTAGCGCAAACGTCCAGGGATGGCAGAGACGAAAAATAGTGGGCGGAGCTTGCCGCCTCAAGTGAAGAAGTCCCTATTTTGTTGGGACACATCTATTTTTTGGTGGTCCGGATTCATTGAAAATGGGACACATCAATTTTTTTTGGGACACATCTACTTTTTTTGGGACACATCAATTTTTTTTGGGACACATCTATTTTTTAGGACACATCTATTTTTTGGAGGTACGAAATTCTGGAAAATTGGACACATCAATTATTTTTGGGACACATCTATTTTTTATGGGACACATCTATTTTTTTGGGACACATCTATTTTTTTAGGACACATCAACTTTCAAAGGACACATCAACCAGAACAGAGCCG
>LS507885.1:853735-884035 GCA_900490845.1 Pristionchus japonicus | reverse complement strand
ACACATCAATTTTTTTTGGGACACATCTATTTTTTAGGACACATCTATTTTTTGGAGGTACGAAATTCTGGAAAATTGGACACATCAATTATTTTTGGGACACATCTATTTTTTATGGGACACATCTATTTTTTTGGGACACATCTATTTTTTTAGGACACATCAACTTTCAAAGGACACATCAACCAGAACAGAGCCGTTTTGGGCACTTCTAGGCATGCCCTAGCAGCCCCCAAGGTCTCATTGTGCTGGGATCATTCTGGGACTCCATGCTCCGGGTCGTCTCCATGGATCCCCAACTTTAAACGCGAGTATCTCGCTTCTGGTGCGTTTCTATGAAAAAATGCTCTGAGTATGACCCCTGCTCTTTTACCGTGCTCTATCGATCTACACAAACTAGAAGTCATGAAAGTGCTCCTGAGCAGTGCTATATTCAAGGATGCATAACTCAAAAATGTAGGAAAAGGGGCGGCTAATTTTAAGATATGTTGTTAAGCTCGACGAGCTCTTTCGAATAAGTGGCTAACGAAAAAAATACGATAATGGAGACGTGTGATTCACGCCCTCGAAAGAATTTCGATCATTTGAATCATTTTTAAGCCACACCGCGCACTCTAAAACACTAGGAATGAAATGAAACATGTCATTTTATTCCTTGTCTATCACTCCGGACGTGAATTGCGCATAAGTTTCATTTCATTCCTAGCGTTTTAGAGTGCGCGGTGCGGCTTAAAAAAGATTCAAATGATCGAAATTTTTTCGAGGGCATGAACCACACGTCTCCATTATCGTATTTTATTCGTTAACCACTCATTCGAAAGAGCTCGTCGAGCTTAACAACATATCTTTAAATTAGCCGCCCCTTTTCCTACATTTTTGAGTTATGCCTCCTTGAATGTAGCATTGCTCAGGAGCACTTTCATGACTTCTAGTTTGTGTAGGTCGATAGAGCTCGAAAAAAGAGCGGGGGTCATACTCAGAATAATTTTCCCTTAAAATGCACCAGAAGCGAGATAATCGCGATCAAAGTTGGGGATCCATGGAAACGACCCGGTGCATGGAGCCTTAGAATGATCCCAGCACAATGAGACCTTGGGGGTTGCTAGGGCATGCCTAGAGGTGCCCAAAACTGGTGCTAACTCAAGTTGTAATTTTTACTGTATTCCCAAGAATTGTCATTCTAGCTCGATTCTTACGTGACAGGCGTGATATTTCATAACACGGCCAGGCTCACAGAGAAAATTGATCATTGTAAAGTGAATTGAACAGTGAAGTCACAGAGCCCACACATGCGTGTTCAAAATATCGCATTCAGTGAAATAGAAAGGCGCTAGAATATTCGAGACGCCCACTCTACCATCTGTGAAATCTTCCGACTTCTCTCAACAATGCATGCTCCATTCTCGATCAGAAAGTTGTAGATAGTGAGTGAAAGAGAGCCTGACTGTAAGGGATCCCACTTTAATACATTATTTCGCAAGATAGTAGACATAACGCCCTCGTGCTATCAAAGAATGGACATTCTTTACAATATCATGTGCTAATAGCGAGAAAATAGTCGCCAAGCTGGTCAGATGAAGATAGAAGTAGCGTGGGTGTTTAGAGTGTGATAAATTGTGTCTAATTCGGAGCAAAAGACACTGATCAAACGGATAAAGTCTGTCTAGTGACAGAACAGAATAAGCGTGGGAGCTCACAATGCATGACATTATAATGAAACGAATAGGATAAACAGATTGAGCTTTGAAGCTACAAAAAAGGGTTTGGACTCAAGAGAAAACACGATCAGTTCAGTTCAAGTTTACGCGATAGGTGGGTGGTGTGCAGTTTTTGTGCACTACAAGTGCTTCCCTGACTCACAGAGCTATCCTGAATGTAGAGACGTTTATCTGGCTCTCTATGCACTCAAAAGGCTCGCAGGATCCGTGAAACCATTTGTTCAAACGAATACCTCATCTAGTGATAAACGGTCTTGGAACTGCGTGCAAACTACGTCAAAACTCGTGAAAACAAGCGATTTCAACTCTTGCAAATCCCTTGGAGCCTCTAACGCCTATCTTTAGAGGCGCTTGTGCTGTTTAGGAAGTCCCCCCATATTCCCTCTCTCCCTTCTCTTGTTCACCTCCCTCATTTCCTCTCACTCTTCTCATTCTGCTCGGTTCTGCTCGGTCATACCTCCTCAACAGCACAAGCGCCTCTTTAGATTGCTAGATGATCCTCCGGAAGGCAAGATAACTGAGTGGGGTGGAATGGTTTCACTCAAGTCAATTCTCTCTTGCCAGTCAGACAGCGTGACATAGGCAGTGGAGAAAGTTAGTGATTGCTACGGAAAGTGGGATGGTTTCGCTCAATTTCAGACTAGACAGATCGAGAGAGCACGTGAAAGGGAGAGAGTTAGACGCTTCACTCAGAAAACGCTGTCCAATCGCACAGAGTGTACGAGTTTGACGGTCCGTGACGAAAAGAGGTGCTCAGTGTTCTCTCACTTTCCCACACTATCTCGTCAACGTCTGATCTATCAGCAACTCTGCGCTCTCTCACTTCACCACACTATCTCGAGATCTGGTGACCTACCGACTCTAGAGATCCACTATAGAATCGCTGCACTCTCTCAGTTCAGTGAGCAATCTCGGAGTGGCCTAAAATACTCAAGACAAACCAGAAACGACTTCAGGAGTCATAAAAGGAGAAAGGGAAGTAGAAGGAAGTCATCTAGGCCCACGAGATTACAGAGCTTCCGTAAACAGGCAAAAGTTGCACTCTAGAGCAGCGAAAAACGTGGATGTCACTTGGCCAGACGGGAATAACAGTCAATCGTTTGCCATTCTGCACTATATCTTTACCAGGGAAAACCAGAAAGTACTTGATTTCGAAAGAGTCTGCCTATGGAGGAATAACAGTCACGTTTGTGATTGTGCACTATACTTGGGCCAGAAGAATGAGATATGTGAGGAATAACAGAAGTATTGTGGAAGATGCATTCGGCAAGTACTTGGAACTATCGGGATGGAAAAATATCGGTTGAGCCAGTCAAATGGGCAGGAAAATGAAAAATATAAAGCGCTTTGTTTTCCTTAGAAATTGCGCTGTGAATTACAATAGAAAGATCCGCGTATTTGTTGAGATGCCTTCTCAGAACAGATGCCTTCAAGAACGGAAAAGAGCCACGAGTCTTCGTTCCAACTGCGTTATTGCCGGTCAGAGCAGCGAGAGAGCACGCGGACTTGAGAGAAACAGAGAAAAATGAGCTAATAATCGACGTTCTAAATGCGTTTGACGCCTATTTATTCCGGAAGAATGACTACATTGCTGTTCACAGTAGCGAAAGCAAGGTAAAAAATGAGCGAGAATAGATGGAAAACGGACGAATAACTCTGAATCTCTCCATTCCCATAAACTCTCATTCGATTTGTAGAATGGAAGGAGGGCAGTTAGTCTGATCGGCTAGAGCACATGCGAAATGGAGAGGATCCATTGAAAAGGCGGAAGAGGAGGGTGGAGGGACTCTATGTTCTTTCCATTCTCTATGGCTTTGTGTAACCGTAAAGAGAGAGCGTACAATCTGAGCGCGCCTTCATGCGACTGAAAAGAAAGAGGAAATCGGAATATGGCGGAAAATATCTCGCTCAAGCGGCGGAATATTATGAAAAGGAATTTCCCGGCGTCTCTATTCACAGACAGTGGCGGAAATATTGAGAGAAATCACGTGGTCCATCTTTTTGTGAGAGGGATTGGGGGATTTTGAAATTGAACTCATCGAACAATTGATGCATTACGCATGCGATACGATTTCATTGAAGAGTGAAGCATAACAGGTTCTTAACCTACAATGAATTGGAAAAAATACCAGAGAATCACATCAAGACAGTATGTGATATAGTTGCAAGCACCGTAAGCAAGAAATCAAGAAAGTGTGCAGACTCTATCGACTTATTGTAGCTATGAAACATATACGAGCTCTTCGAAAAGCCACGACCATTCAGAAAGGCAGACGCCTTCTATGACGCACACTATCGCGATATGGGACAATTTTTGTTCCGAGAACCGGCGTTTCCGGGTTAACATTCAGCTGAAGGGCTCATTAATCATCAGCTTCACAAGAATTGCGTGTTTGCTGGACATTAGGCTGAGGGGTGATGAGACGTTTGTCAGGTTGCAAGGCTTCTACGCTCTCAATTTCTCGTGGCATCTATCAATGTCTGACTGGTGAGAGAGCATGATAGAATGAGGTTCTTGGCAGCAATGTGGCGAATGTCTCAGTTTAACCTACTCTCTACCAGTGTTCGATCGGCAAGAGAACATGCGAAAATGAGGTTGCAATGCTCACTCATTATCACAAGTTTTCTTGCAGTTTCTTAACGGTGAGAGATCATGCAAAATGAAGAGAGCAGGCTGTTCCTTCAACAACGCTACTGTGAAAACTCTCCCAGTTTAACGTACTCCATAGCTCTAGTTGACGGGTGAGAGAACACATGGTTGGAAGAGCCACACCTGTCAGCGAGAACCGGAAATAACACAGCGACTCATCAATCTGAGGAGTCACTTCTCCAAGAAGCGGGTTGGAGGAAGAAAAGAAGAAGTGATGACGGATCTGCGGCATTCAGAGTGTGCAAGAGATCAAGTGGATTGGAGAGAGTTCGTCACGTTCCTCAATCTTCACGAATTGTGGAGGAAGACCGCAAAACGTGGGAGAGGAGAGAAGGAATGATTGATCGTCTCTTGAATCAGAAGACACAGGTTACTCTGTGAGATATCACTTCAGAGGAACCCGGAAGTCTGGTCGAAGATGGGGATCAACTATCAAAGCCAGAGATCGGAATCGGAAACCGGAAAGTAGAAACGCAATTCGCGAGATGGCTATTTCGGGAGCGCATAGAGGTCCATTTCAATCAGTTCCCAATCATCTGTGGAACCCGGAGGAGAGGGATTGCGCAAGATTTGCAATGAAGTGGACAACAAGAGTGCGCCGGACAGGCTTGCAAGAGGAAATGGTTGAGTGCTAATCGAACTGCGAAATTCGGGACATGGAAATTGGAGCGAATCTGCTGGAACTCAGCAAGGGCGTAAAGGAGTGATGAAAATTTTGAAAAGCAGTGAGCGATAAATATTGGAAACGCTCGCGGACTTGATCAACTTGATGCAGGGGTGAAACATATTCGAATCACAGCTCTGGGACATTGATAGTCAGCCTTCAATTCAATGCCAGCGCCAGTGCCAAAACATCAACGGACAAGAGAGGCGAGATGAAAATGCAAACAGTATTCTGTCCTGTATTCATGCAGACTACAGTTGCATTGAATGAAGAAGAATCAGTGCAACTGTAGCCAGTAATAGATAGATACCGACTAGAACCAACGCCACTGCCAAAACATCAGCGGACAAGCGAGAGGCGGGCGGGATCACATTTCCCCCCCTTGCTCCCAGCCTTTCCCACCCCTTGGGGAGCGCTTCTCACGATTCATACGACAGAATTCATAAGAGAGATCAAAACGGCGATACTTTCCTACAGGAAGTCGCAAAGGTGATACTACTTGAGCTGACAATATTGGGTCATCTCTTAACTATGCGGCACCAGTACAAGGAGAAGTGGTCAGAACAAGAAAGAATGGAGGATCACATTTCTCAGCCTTTCCCACCCCCCTGGGGAGTGCTTCTCACACGCCAGAATTCATAAGACAAAAGTATGCCTCGGGCCCCAGACTCTCCCTAGTTCGCACTCTTTCTAAGTCATCAGAGAAATCTGGAGAGCAATAAATATGAGGAGAGTCAGACTAAGGGTTTGACTCTCTTCGTGGCGTATGTTCTATCGTAGATCAGAGCGAGGAATAGAATGACAGACGGGCTCAGAGCCAGCCTGAATGCCGAGACTTCAAAGACAAAACATTCTCGAGAAAACTGGATGGCTTTTTGTTGTGAGAAAATGTGACTGGCAATTCTGTAGAGGGAAAACAGCTATTTTACAGGAGCTTCTGCAAACTCTGAGTCACGTTCCAAGAGAACACCGGTGGATGTGAGAGTATTGTTTTTGAAGCGGAAAACGAAAGCGAATTGAAGATGTCGGATCCGTCAAATTTACCTTTGCAGTGTGAAACCTAGCTCCTTGTCTAATCTCCGAGGTTCAAACGCATGAATTGAACCGAAAAAAGCGCAGATCGGCAAAGTAGATTAGACTGGCAATCTTTGTTGTGAACGACTGAGTGAGAAACAATCGAAAACTGCAGTTCGATCATGCTTATCCACGCAGTGCGAAACTTACCCGAATTCAGATACAGGAAGGTCGAACAAGCGACAATAACGAGAAAACATGACATGATGCACACCCACGGGTCAGGCGACGTTACTTTCCAATTCTACTGTCTGACTCTCTTCATTCCATACACTATCTCGCTCTTTCTGACCGACAAGAGAGTGTGCGGAATGGAGAGAGTACGGCAACGTCTCGTCATGTGGCTTGTGGAATTCGAGCCAATTTACAGCAAGTGAACTCTGAATCGAAGAACAACGGATAGGGGAGTAGACATGTGACAGAGCATGTCCAACTCTCTTAGTTGCTCGTTTGTCTGAACGCACGAACCGTGGAAAATTAGCTGGTAGATTCTCATACGGTACCTATTTTTATACACCACAGGCGTTCACTTCCGACCTGTAATCTGACCACGAGTCGGATAATGAATACTATTCTTAACCTCACTACAATAGGCGCTTCTTATGCTCAAGACTGTAATTTCTGTAAAATACCTGACAATGAGCGTAAGACGCCCGAGGCGGAAGCACGATAGTCTATTTATAATTCCGATCACCAGTTTGGTCACAGGTTGGATAATAGAAGATGTCCTAGATCTCACGACCATCAGATGGTAGGCTCTAATTTAATTCACTAGCCAGATAGGAAATCAGACAAGGAAATTACTGTACGGAAAGATACGGAAGTGACCGAGAACAAAGATCGGAAAGAAGTTATTCAATGAAATAGAATGGAGTCCGGGACACCAGGGAGTACCCAAAGAACACCACTCCTAATCGCCTCACGGACAGGGAAATGGAGTGTGTCAAAGGACGGGAAATGCACCAAAACAGGGCAAAACAGGCTCAAAAATACCTTTTGACCAAAAGAAATGAGGAAAAACAGACGATTACGTTCTGGAACCTGAGCGCCATGTTTTGCTCTTGACATAATCGGGCCAAATCGAAGATCAGAGATGGAAGAAATACGAAGACAGGAGTTTCTATCAGAGACAAAATCATTTTTTTTAAACCGACTGTTTGCTTTAATAATCACCCAAGCGAGCAAATGAGAAAAGTTGCGCTCGCTATTTCCAATCTGGAATTGCCTAGACAGAATGGCCCGGATGCAAGAAGGTACCCAGAAAGGGGAACCAAGAAGAGGCAAGTAGTCGCTTCTCTTATTGAATATTATTAGAAACAGGAACGCCCTATCTTCAACCCACGTGACGATGAACCGATATGCCGATATAAAGCCGAAAAAGAGACAAGGTGCACTCTAAACTGGGCAAGCCTAGAAAGAATAGCCCGGAAGCCTCCAGTACTCAGAAGAGGGAAGTGCCCTTCATTGTTCTCGGAGCTAGTCTACGTGTTGAAATCTGTGATTATTTCGGGACACATTAAACACTTCTAGGAATAGAATGGCACTAGGTAGGTTGAAAACATTCGGAAGATAACCTACTGGATGAGCACCATTTGCCTACTCATTAGGTGCTCATCCAGTCCGATCATCACATTGTTCTCATCCGACCCAAGGCAGCGTAGACAGAACAGATGAAGATCAATCTCCACTCGGCGGAACCAGACAGAGCTGATCGGTCTATGGTGTTCAAGTTACACATGATCAGCAAGAGATACGTGAGAAATACTGGCCGTCGTCTCATCATTTCCCACCCTCTCTCGCCTCTCTGGCCGGCGAGAGAGTGTGTGAAATGAGGAGACGGCGACCCGCATTTCGAAAATGATGGGCGAGAGATACGTGAGATATTCTAGGTCACGGTGAATGTTAGGGAGCAGAAATCGAAGAGAACCAGAATAAACGCAGTCTTACAGTTCCAAGCAACGAACGCCCAGTGTGCCAGAACAGTATTCTTAGCCTAATAGTCGTGATGTGAAATACCAGAATAAGCGCAGTCTAACAGAAACGAACGGTCACAGAGGTGGTCTTATAAACTAGTAAGGGGGGATCGGGCATGAAAAATAGTCCGAAGAAATTCAGAGGAGGATGTAGGAATTTCTATACACGAAAAAGGTGAGGTGTGCCAGAACAGTGCCTAATAGCTATGATGCGAAAATTCCAGGAACTATCGAGCTCTGATGACAGTTGAACTAAGCAAAATAGTGCTCTGAGAGATCAAGTCCACGAAAATATGAGTGCTTCACAGAACGGGAGCGTGTGAACTCTCTCACTTTCTCATGCTCTCTCAGTACTCTGATGCACAAAAGAGCACGCTAAATTGAGAGAACTCAATCGTTCCATTTCGCATGTCCTCAAGTTCCAGCGCGATTGAGATCATAAAGGACGATGCGAGTCAGGGAATAATCCTTAACTGGCTGAACGCATATTCACAGAACGGGAGCGTGTTGCCTGACTCTCTCTTACTTTCTCACGCTCTACCGTCTCTCCGACAGACGCAAGAGCCCTCAAACGTAAGAGAGACAAGAGACTACTCATTCACAGAACTATCGTGAGAATCGCGCTATGGACGATTATTATGACGCCCTGAGAACTTTCGCGCAATCGGGCGAACTTTCCCTTACTGGAACAGCGAATCAAAGAGTAGGCCGATTAAGAAGTGTGAAAACACGCGGCGTTTCTTCTTTGGGAAGGTAGAGTAATCGGACGAAAATGTGGTCGATCGAAGATCCAAAGCGAACAGGGATTTTGACGGGATGAAAATGCGCGATTTTGAGATCGCCAAGTCGGATGATTTCGGCGTTCATGGATGGATCTTCCCATAGAAAAACAGTGGAACTGCTCGCATCGAACAAAGATCTCCAATGGACTCCTATTTTGCGATATAGATATTATGAGTTTGGGTGGTTATGATGATTTTGGGCGCTCAAAACGATCCAAATACGGTGGATCGAACGCACTAGTGGAATAAGGACAGATCTCAGCGAACAGAGATCTTCAAGGGATGATCGTGTCTCTACTATGCCATCACTTATGTTTATTTCGAATTCGGGTGTTCAAGATGATCCAAAAACGGCGGAACAATTAAAGAGAACGAAGATCTACTCGAAATGGAGAACGAAGAACGCGAAATCCGAGAAACCAACCTAATGCGCAGCATCCTGACTAGACATTGAAGTAACGCGAGAAATGAGAGAAACTAGGAGGAAATTTCTCGGATTACGTACTCAGCTTTTGTTAGTGTGGAGGGTGTTGTGACGGTCTAGGGGAGATTCGCGTAATCTGATGCACTAATGTCAGGTTGAACAAGGATTGAAGACCCTGAGTATCGCGTAGGCATGCAATTCTCAGTATACCGTGTGAGCGCGTGAGTTTTCTATAACTGGTAAACCCCGAAGCAACTGTCCGTGGTTTAAGGTACTTTTCATCGTTTGTGTAACTGCACTTGATTTTCAATTACAATAATGAGTTTCACGCCTTGCATGGAGAAAATTTAACTTGATTTTGCCAAGGATTAGTCTGAATGAGGTAAAGGTTGATCCTCTTTCAACGATCATCATAACATCAGACTGAACGTGAGAACAGACTAAGCTAATCTCCGTCAATTGATCAATTTAATCATTCCTCGATTGATGAACTCTGATAGTTGTACTATCATCACATGAGCGTCCTGAACGTGTGAACAAACTAGGCAATTAATGTTAGTTCACGATCTCATGGATTACGATATCCCTCATGGGAAAGTACAGTACTCCTGAATCTCTCAATTTCCCTGGACTCTCCTCCTCTCTTCTTGACTATCACAACACCTCGTGCGAGGATTACATAACTATACGAAATGTGAGAAAGCATGGCCTGATAGATCGAAAGAGCGTTGTTTTTGAAGAGATCCAAAGCATTCCGAAGAACATTCCATAAGGATTACCTCCGGGAAGACAAGGAGGGTGGAATAGTGGTGATGTTCTTGCTTCGAAAAACAGGGAGGAGGATTACGAGCTTTAACGGACGAGAATTGGGGTATTGAGGATGATGTGTGGAAAAGATGAGAACGTGTCGAAAGAAAGCACGTTTTCATGGGGGAATCCAATATCCGGGCCTCAAAGAATGGTCATGACCCCACAAAGAACTCTTAGGTGGTAAAACCCTGGCCAGAAAACAAGACATTTGAGCATCATCGGAAACAAAATGTGCACTCAGTTAGCGAACTCAAGTGAAGTGCGTTAGAACAGACTGCTGTCCATCAAGTCTAGTGGTCTGTCCAGACGTGCTGACACTTTGTCGAAATTGACTGGCAAATTCAGAGAACGCAGCGGCAAAGTAACAGCTCGAGAGGAGAAAGTCAACTATTCCGGACACTTGGAAAGAAGGCGCTCTCCATGTTCTTTCCTTTCTCGCCGGTCAGACAAAGCGACGAAGTAACAGCTCGGGATGAAAGTTCATTTCCATTTCGCATGCTTTCTCTCCGGACAGACAGAGCGCACTATTTTCAACGTTCAACGGTCAGAGAGGCGAGGGGGAGTGCGAAATGAAGAGAGTCGGACAAAGCGACCGCCTAACTCGACAGAGAGAAAGAGTTCAGACACTCAAGGGGGCGGAAAGACTACGCAAATAGCCCTGGAACAAAGTTCGGAATGCGAAAGCGAGAAGGCAAGTGGACAGAGAATCTTCACGTGTGCTCTTTGTCAGAAGCTCTCAAAATCGCTCAATGGTCCAAAATGGAAAGCGACTGTTTTAATACAAAATATATCTGATATCTGATGATTGCCGAACTTGGAAGGCGAATGGAAACAATATATTGGAAGCACAATCAGTCCAGAGCATAGAAAGCTGACCGGGAAAAGTTCCCAAACCTCGTTTGCCACTGCCTAATTGCATTGCAACTCTGCAAAGAAGGAAGAGAAAAGGGAATGGTGTAAATAATTAAGCACATTATAGGAAACGTTGAGCATTCATTCAAACATTCAGGAAGTTTCACTCGACAACTTGTTCTATGAATGTAATTAGGCAGTTGCGTGACATTTGATGCTTTGGAAGTTGTCTGGGTCTAGGAAAACGATGAGTGATGAAAGGAAGCTAATGATGGTAGGACATTGACTAGGTTGGAGTTTTGATTTCCTGACTACATTCAATGTGAATTAACCGTAACGAGGAGACCCGAACGTGCACTGATTTTCGAAAATGATGTAATCAAACGAACGTTCAGTCTGGGTTCGAGCGAACTGTGTGAAAGGAGGGTAATGAAGATTGACTGATATGAGTTCAGAATCTTTCATGGCCAAAGTGCGTACACCAGAAGGCGAAATCGTTGATCGGAATGTGATGTAAGATTCTGAACTCATATCACGCTACTCACGTAAGACTCGAACTAACTTTGGCATCGACATATTTTTGGGTATCGATATTATTCTTGGTTTGGAGTCCCTATGTGACCCCTAGACCCCCTGTAAAAGGAATAGTGTCAGTGATCATTCCTCGAAGAGTTGCAGCATATGTTTCACTCAAGTTGTCTGCATCAAGGCGTTGCTTCGACCCTTTGACGTTGTCACAGAAAAACAATCAGACACAATCTCTGAGCCAGTTTTTGAAGCTCTTCCGACCTGAACAAGCTAGGAGTCGATATCTTTGCTGTGAAAAACGTTATAAAAGTCGAATTGTAACTTGAAAACAGCTCGAAAAGCTACTGTTTTTCTTTCATAGCTGGATAGAGCTCGTCGAGAGGAATCGTTTGAGTGGTCTGCGCTCCCATACGGAGGGAGGTAACTTAGTTTCCATGGCAGAAAACCATTTTCCAATTTTTGAAGTTCATTTTCAACCGTTCCTCGCCGCGTCATTCGGCGCTCGCGCGCGCAATGACTCGGTCATTTCGTTCATTTCGCGTTGAGTTTCACTGAGGGCGCTGCGACAGGATTTACGGTTGTTTACCGTTCGAACGCTTCTAAGAACAGGTTCGGACAGATCGCTGGTTCACAATCTTTCGGTATGATTGAGCAAGTTTCCGATTACTCAGGGAGCACTCATCACGGCATTCATCACCTTGATCGACTCCAATAACATGTCGATGCACGTTGAAACGTGTTCAACAGAGATACTGTAAGATTACGTGACATGTAATAGACGATACCTCTCTCCTTCACAGTCGATTTTGCTGAGATCCGTGGAGATTCCTCTTTGCTTCGTCTCTTCATTCGATGGTCGATTCGTTTTGAAATAGCAGTAACCCATAGTAACGCCGTCGAATGATGTTTGGTGAAGGGAATGGCTCCCTATTTATACCCTGAAATCTTCGACCCGTCCGAACCTTTTTTTAGACGCGTTCGAACGGTAAACAACCGTAAATCCTGTCGCCGCGCCCTCAGTGAAACTCAACGCGAAATGAATGAAATGACCGAGTCATTGCGCGCGCGAGCTCCGAATGACGCGGCGAGGAACGGTTGAAAATGAACTTCAAAAATTGGAAAATGGTTTTCTGCCATGGAAACTAAGTTACCTCCCTCCGTATGGGAGCGCAGACCACTCAAACGATTCCTCTCGACGAGCTCTATCCAGCTATGAAAGAAAAACAGTAGCTTTTCGAGCGGTTTTCAAGTTACAACTCGACTTTTATAACGTTTTTCAAAGCAAAGATATCGACTCCTAGCTTGTTCAGGTCGAAAGAGCTTCAAAAACTGGCTCAGAGATTGTGTCTGATTGTTTTTCTGTGACAATGTCAAAGGGTCGAAGCATCGCCTTGATGCTGACAACTTGAGTGAAACATATGCTGCAACTTTTCGAGGAATGATCACTGACACTATTCTTATCACAGGGGGTCTAGGGGTGACATAGGGACTCCAAATCAAGAATAATATCGATACCCAAAAATGGGGTGATGCCAAGACCCTGTCATTTTGAGTCGATTCTTACGTGAGTTGCGTGATATCAGTCTTGGGACCAGAAGCGAATAATGAGCGAAAAACGATCGACTCGCATCTAAATCTGAACCAACTGAGCAGAGAATACGCGACGAATCAGCTTTCTTGCTCGAACTGTTTCTTTATTTGAAATGCACCGGAACACTTCAATGAGCGAGAAACGACGAAACTGGAAGAAAGGGAGTAAACTATAGTCTGCAGCCTCGTTTTCTTTTGGAAGGAAAAAATAAAGGTCAGACTTAATTTGGCGCCTCAATTGCGCCGCGTGGCCTGGTAATGTGACCGCATAGGAAACATTGAAAGCAGCGGACCGACTCTCTCCATTTTGCATGCTATCTCGCCTCTCTGACCGATGAAGGATTATGCAAATTCACGAGGAAGTCAAACAAAAATAAGTAAATGAAATTCTAGACTTTACTTTTGTCGAAATCATCCGAAGCCTCGAGAGTAATGTGGCAAACACAGCAAAAAAGAAAGCAGGCAGCTTCTTTTCTTTCTCTCGTTTTTCCATTTGAGCCTTTTGTACTGTAATTAGGCTAACGGCAGTAGGGAACAACATAGCTGTACAAAAGGAAGGGAGGAAAGAGTTCCTGGTGTCAATTCAATTTTGCTAGTATCCAATTGTCGCACAGAATGGCTTGCGTTTCACACATCCTTCAAAGAGTGATACTTTGTCGAAGCAACGATACCACCTTGGACGGCGAGGACTAACCAAAACTAAGCATTTCCCTCTAAATGTTAAAAAAAGGATATAGTGAGTTTTCGCACACGAGCAAGATTGCTGAAAACTCATTTCCTATAAAGTATTGCAAGTACTTATATTCGCAGCTCACATGTTTAAAGTCCGATTTTGCGCTACTTTGGTCCAGAACATTGGTTCTGAGCAACGACCATATCTCACAACTTCAAACTAGTGACACGCTGCTGGAACAGCTACTACTCAACAAACGTGCGAATAGGAATGCCGGTTAAATAGAGGAAGTGAGACTACTGCTCAATTCAGAGGTCGACTAGTCGTCCCACAATGGCGTTCTGTTTTCGCGCAAATCGGACTCAAAACCTTGAATTCAAACGTCACTAACGATGCGTAGATCAAAAACGTGTGAAAATGAGAGCGTCCGCTAAATTGAGGAAGTGAGACCAATTCTGCATTCGGAGGTCGACTAAGCGTCTCCACAGCGTTCTACCTCGACAGAGAAGGGTTAGCGATTTGCATGAATCGAACTGCAAAGTCGAGGGAAAGGAGGGATCGCTCTCCCCGCTCGTTTTGAATAATTTGCATGGCGGGAAACTGATTCCTTTGTTCAACCCTTCTCTGGAGAGAACAATGGGGGTCAGAACGCTGTGGTCTCACAATGACGTTCTAAATGCACCTCGCAATTTCCGCGGAATTAGCCACCTCTGGAGAATTTCGAGAGAGCAGACATTCAGAAATGAACCAACGCCGGAAGTCAAATGCAGAAAACGGGAAAAATGTGTTTCACGCTTCCTACAATGTTGTCTGAACAGGCGTTATGGAATCAAGAGGACGAAAGAATTGAATAAAATTGCAAAAATACATTTTACAAGATACTTTTGGCGGAACTCCTCAGAAGAAGACTTGCACCGGGTTCTAGATAGATTCTAGATTTATTACGGCAACCTCCTGAGAGCATTCAGGCATAAATGGTTCTGCAAAAGTCCAAATAGGAGAAAGTAGCGAATCGTTTGAGTTTCGCACTTTCTACAAGTCTATCAGAACGATTGAGTTGGTAATTCAGTGGATGGGCATTTTGGTAACAAAAATATCAATATTTCTATTTGGAACAACTTCTCTTCTCGGTAGCCCTCAGACATGCAGACTAAAATGAACCGTGCAAAGTCGAGCGGAAATCGTGCAGGAGCAGAGGAAAAAACGACACGGAAGAGGAAATTCACGCCTCGGGAGCAGAAAACAGTAATTGCTCGGATACAATTGTTCATTTCTCACACTTTCTCACCGGCCTGAGAGGCAAAATAGTGCCCGAAATGGAGAGACCGCGGTTCGAACTCTGCTACAATTGACGGCTTTTGCCGCCGAAGACAAAGAAGTTTGCAGCGTGTCTACATTCTGGGAAAGGGCGAGGAGGGGCACGCTCTTTTCCGACTTCATGTCAAAGAGAAACCCCGACATATCCATGATCTCTTCATTAGACAGATCCAGAGATCCCGCATAATTGCTTGCATCTAACTATTTCCCAGGAATGAGCGAGTAAATAGGAGATAATGATGTTGCAAGAACTGCTCCGATTCCTAGCAAGAGACTGGGCTTTTGACGTAGAAACATGAAAGACAACGAGTCAGAGCACTTTGCAAGACGGGAGTGACACGTTTCCGGGAACTTGACAGCAATACACTTCAGTAGGGCCTAGTGAATGATCCTTGAGTAGCGTGACGCGAAACACTCTGCACAGAGTCCAATCTCAGGATCAAAAGAAACACCGCGTTTTGAAAGGCTATACGTTGCAAGACAGGAGTGACACGCCTTCCGACGGATCTAGAACTTGACAACCTTCGACAGCAAAGACCAGCGACACGAATTGAGGGAGGTTTCTAGCAAAGTAAGAAAGGTTAAGAAACGTTTAGTCTATGCAAGTGACTTAAGTGACAGGTTTCAGTGTAGAGGGTGGAGGGGACTAGAGCTCAATGATGGAAGAAACGGTGCTCCTAGAACTCGGTTCGAGCAAAACCGCTTTGCACGACAGTGACACTTGAGTGACACACGGCAGCCTTTGTACTAGGCGGTGTCTGGAGCTATGAAAAACTATGACAGCCCAACGTCTGCAAGAAGTGACAAGAACTGACAAGGAGGCTCAAATTTCGGACATTAACTAAACCGATAAATAAGGAGGCCCACTTGACATCCGAGGAGTGCTTTAAGAAACGCTAAACTTTGATTGAACAAAAAAGGTTCGCAAGACAGCGATACTGAGAACAGATGCGCTTAGTACAATGACAAACTATGACAGCCCAAAGTCTGCAAGAAGTGACAAGGAGGCTCAGATTTCAGACATTTCGCAATCGGTTCTCATGCCTAAAAACATGCAGGACTAACTGCAAAGCCGTCCCATAAATACCCCCGAGTGATGATGCTGAATTCGTAAAAACGCACCGAACGTAAACATAATCCCGCAAAACATTCGAAAAATGGGCAACAAATTTCTGTATAGGTGGAAAGGAATCAGTTTGGTCAGAAAGTAGGAACTCAGGGAATTCGGTGATTAGCATACAAAATCCTTCCGTAGATTTTGCGTCATCCATAGAAAATTATAGATATTGAGACTGAAAAAGCAGCGCATTCAAAGCATCAAACAGCTCCTGGTTTTCCAATTAGGAGCTACCATCCAGAAAGCGGGAACTCGGGGAATTCGATGAGTAGTGACAAAACCAAGGGCACACTTTCCTAGACATGTTGCACGTACAAAGGCAGACAGATAATCTACCGAAATTCAGGAAGTGGCCGCTGTCGAAAACCTAACGAAAGGCGCTCAAACCAACGGCGCACTTCCCCAGATTGCGCGTAGCTTCCTTCTCTATCTCTACACTGATTCACTTAGGGTTAGGCCTCACTTACAATTAGGGCATCAGAACAGCTTCAAACACCCCACAAATTACGGTTCTGATTTAGAAAACTTGATAAATAGTGCTCGTAATCAAACATGTGGAGGAGGCAAGTTCAAAGGTGAATTTCCTAGTGAGATTCAGGAAAATACAGACCGAAGGCGCACTTCCCTAGATTGTCTATAGCTTCCTCTATCTCCTCGCTTCTACACTGATTCACTTAGGGTAGAAGGCTATTTATTGCCGGGAGAGGTCCACTCTCTCTCACTCTCGTATCCTACAAACACAGCTGTCTTAGGGATCTCATCGCGCCAATGAGTTCCCATGATCTGCGTATTTGACAGTATGAATGAGCCGCAGCATGCCTATGATAAGCAAAATTCTCTGCTTTATTGGCGACCACTCTCACTCATCCTCCCTATCTCTACTACACACGTTGTTGACTAAGCTGAAAGTTCTCAGTGTGGAGTGATCACTGTTTCTTGCAAAGCGTGCAAACAAACAAAAATATCCGTAATTATTAGCGGAATTGAATTGCGGAATTGTCCGTTGAATTGGCTGGAGCAAATAATTGCGGAATTTCGGTTTACGGAATTTTTTTTGTTTGTGAAGTCATAGAATTGCGGGGGTTACGAGAAACACTTCGCAATCGACGAGAAAATTTTGCAACTTGCAGCGCGTTTCCTGCGCGATTTTGCGATCTTCTAGAAATGTACGAGAGAAGATTTTGGGCAAATCAGTGCGCAAAGGCTGCGCGGAAACGCAATCAGGCGGGCTACACGAGTAAAACGAAGCAGATCCTTCATTTCGATCCTCTGACATGTCAGAAGAGCAAAGGAGTAAGCACAATGGAGAGACCCAAATCAATCTCTCCATCCCTTCAGACTACTCCTTAGATAGAGTAGCGAGGAGAAGTAGCAGCATTCCTAGATCTCCTCATGCAGCGTTGTACATATCAGGCTAGAGCAGCGAGAGCGTTTTCGAAACGGAGAGACTCCTCCTCTGGCTTCGACCTCCCCTTTGATCTCTAACTCCTTCACGGCGAAGCGAGGGAGGATGTCACTCCTAGGCAGGTCAGAGAAGGCGAGAGATCAAGGAAAATGGAGAGAGTCAGACGAAAAAGCGGCTGTGCCTGTCAGAATCGGCAAGGAAATTCGCGCGAGCGCATGTCTCAACAAAACCGCCGCAATTGCATTCGAGAAAGTGAGCAAAAGTCGGGGAATTCAGGAGGAATTCAGATACCTTTCGAATGTAAAATATGAAATGTTTCTCAACAAGATCGGGCAGTGATTGAAGTAATGAAAATCCAAAAGTTATCTGGGGACGCTGAAACACATACAAATATGGTATTTCGAGAACAGAACAAGTCAAAAGGGGCGAGGGGCTTCGGACTGGTTGAGCAAATAGTAAGCAGTGATGCCTGTGAATGCGAGGACCTAAGACGCGCTGGATGCATTATGTTGAATGTTTTGAAAGCGATCTCGTTTGACATTCAAGAAGTGAACAATGTCTTTCTTATGAAGATGATGAAATATATTTTACGAACTCGGGAAAGAACTTGCAACTCAGAGAACTCTAATGGCATATGTTGTAGTGGAAGAGTGATCGAGACTCAAATTCAAGAATTGGGTAACATATTATTTCATGAAGACTGTGAAACACATGTAATCCGCTTTTGAGATACATACGTTCTTGGCGATTCATGGAAATTTGAGTGCTGACGACGCACAGAAGTCAACGTTTCAGTAAAAATTCGTTCCAAAAATTCAAGCGTTGATTCGAAAACAGACCGTCCCGTGTTCTGCAGAGGACTATGAAACATATATCTTCTCGGCTTTTCGTATATTTTCGCGAACAAATTGGCAATTTGAGAACTGACGACGCACAGAAGTCAAACTTTCTCACGAGAATAACAAAATATGAGAACTGCCCAGCATCCTATTTCAACTTCCCACAAGGATTACTCATCCTGTAGGCTTGCGCAAGAAGAAACATGAGATTTCCCGATAAGCAGAGAGAGCTGTGGTAGCGTGCGCTGTAGAGAGTACCCAAGCCCTCATATACTACAGAAAACTAAAAGTTGATTGAGCTGATGCCAACGGATTTAGGGGCAGATTCATCGAGCTTCAAAAAGAGAAAGAAACTTTCCGAACAACCCGATACCGAGGATCCTATTTCTACTTCCCACAACGATTACTCATCCTGTAGGTTTTATGTAGGCTTGCAAATAACACGCCGTAATTGGCGTGCAGTAGAGTTCCGTAAATGCGTTGCCGCCCTTTCGTCACTGTGACCGGTGAGGGAGCATGGGAAATGAAAAGACGGCGACCCGTATGTCAAATACTAGCATGCAGGGAGCTCATTTAGGTTTCACAGCATCAGCATGTTGGCCGTTTGTTAGAAGCGAAGGAATTCCAAAAATGTCGCATAAATATTGGTCAGAGCCTAAACGCCCTCTAAATATAAACAATAATTGCAGTGCTGGAACGAATAATTGGTGGGGGAATCTGAGAAAGAGAGAGAGTGGTCATTTGGGAAAGGCCGAGTGGTCATAAGAGCAATAAATACGGCCGTGTCAGTTCCTACTGTCCTTTACCGGTCAATGGACGATATGCGAAATGCAATTTGTCGAGCATTCATAACATAATGTACGGGTGATGGCACGGTTTGGAACCCACGTTTAGGAACCCTCGAAGATAATTTTTGTGGTTATGCTAGGAGTACGTTTCAGAACATTTAGACAACTTTTTGTTATGAGGTTCCTAAACGAGGGTTCCAAACCGTGCCATCACCAATGTACGGACAGAGAGGGAACGCGCTAAACGAAGGCTGCTAGATGCAACGGATCATATTGTGGTCATCTGGAAGAAAGCGGAGTGGTCAAAGCTTGCGAAATGGCGAGAACGAAAGGCAGCGGATCAGAGGTTGATCTTGAGAAATCGACTGGGCGGCGTAGATTGATTGTGGAAGGTGAGGGAAACAACCTGGTCTATTCACTTTGCGTACTCTCTCTCTCGCTTTCTCTGACCAGTGACGTTGTCTGGCTCTCTCTAAATCGCATGCTCTCTCGCTTGTTCTGACTGGAGTGGCTGTCTGACTCTCTCTATTCTCCATGTTCTCTCGCTTGCTCTCACCTGCCAAAGAGCAGGCGCAATGGAGAAAATAACACATGTTGCCTGGTAGTCGCGGAAATATTTGCGAGAAGAGATGATGGGAGAAATCCTTGACAACTTTCAACTATCGTCAACTGATTCGAAGGATGTATTCTAAGACGAAATTGAGGGCAAAGTGGATTTTATATCCGCAGTTGATGACAAATTTCCATTAAGTTATCAGATTCGAAGGCAAAAGAGGTCAACGTGCCGATTATTATTAGAAATAATGAATTTTCATCACAAAAGAAAGGGATACAACTAATTCGAAGAATGTAATCGACGAATCGAGGGTGAAGTGCGAATTATTATTAGATGTAGAAATTAGATGTAAAAGATGATCACATAATCATTGAGCTCAGTTTTCAACAAAAAAACATGTGATTTCAGCGAATTTTCCACAAAACGAGGCCAACGTGCTTGTTATCGAGGGTATCGAGGGTAAGAAGAGAAAATCAACATCAGCACCACACTATCAAGTGATTCAAGGAAGGGTCCACTCTAATGAGCAGATGGCGGAAGGGAATCACGGAAGAAAGGGATGAGTGGAAACCCTTGGCAACTTCAGCACCGATTTTCAGCGGATGCGATAGCAACTTTCCACTGCCTACACAATTTGTTTATCTGAACATATGAGAAGTGATACGCAAGTTGATCGACGGCGTATCTAAAGGGCAAGTAGAACAAGTGACTCGAGCGTTATGAAAGTATCACGGTCAAATATTGCCAGACGAATCAGATATGTTCCATAATCGTTTCGTAATGAGAATGAAATTATGAAGGATGCTGAGGTGGATCTCTATGGTCTTAAAAATAATCACGCAAAGTGAGGTGATTGGAGATCGATCAGAGATTTGCACTTTCATTCACACTTCTCAGACCACAAGTCTGTCAACGCTTCGAACTTTCTCACGTGATTCATCAGAATCTTCAGAAAGTGGGAAATCTCGAGAATGGTTGGAGGAGAATGAATTGAGTTTCACAAGCACTTAGAAAATAGATGTTTATGCCAACTGAAGTTGCATTACCAAAGCCGGTGGAAAAAAAAGAAAATCCAATTTCTGAAACCGTGTTGACTTCAAGAGAACAAATCTCACCTAATTGCTACTTTCTCAGCGATTCCAGAGAAACAGCTATTATAACCCCCGCTCGGGTACCTCGTCGTACCACCCAGCGATATTTCATATGGGAAGTACTCAAATCCCCTGTCTCCTGGAAGAACAAGATGACCAGACACCCTCTGCACCCAGCCTCTCACTGCGTGGGCCGAAATCTCACCCGAGAACACACCGAGTCTGCCCTGTTCTTGCTAAAGTACGAGCAAATAAACACCAACGGAATCAAAACAAGCCGCTTTCAGCCAAATGAACAGCAGGAACGGACGCACAAAATGATAACGTTATCAAAGTTGACCGAGTAGGAAGGAGAACACTATACTTGTTTTGCCACCAAATCACTCGAGTGTCTCGGATTTCGCGGGGGTCGGGGAATGGTTGTAAAATGAGGAGGAAAAGTGCAAAGGTCTTGATTTCTCAACGTCTCCTTCTGTCAGACAAAGCTATAGAGTAAGCAAAGTGGAGAGAGCCAGACCATATCTTGTAATGCAAGAAGAAGAGTGCGATGGAACTCTGGGAGTCCAATATAGGACCATACGTGGGAATACAAGGGAAGACTATTTTGGTACAAAGCAAAAATTAGATGGAGAAAAGGAAATGAGCCACGACGCTAAGACCCGAAATGGAATTACTTCTGCGGAAGTGAAATCATTGCTTCGTGGCAAGAAACGCTTTTGCACTACTCATTACGGGAGAATTTCGGCTTGCTTCAGTAAAATCGTAAGAGTCTGACGATTTTTCGCCATTTGAGTCAACCGCACTCATTGCAACCAATCGGAAACAAGAAGTGATGCACTAATTCTGATGAATATATCAAGGGCCGCGTGTGTATGTATAGGAACGAAGTGTAAGGACGCTTGCGGCAGTGAAACTTTTTGCCTCAGAATCTGCCGAAAGAAGAAAGAAAGTCGAATTGTAAGTTGGCACTCGAAATGAAGATGATGAAGATGAAAAAGTGGAAGCAAACTCTCTTTTCCTTAATTCGCAATTCAATGATTGCGCACCATTCGAATCTAACTCGTGACTAAATTAACGCTCTTTCAAAGAAGAGGAAGCGACTCAGGAGCATTAGAGGTGAGTTGATTGAATAGAGTGAGGGTGGGAATGAGGAGAATTGGGCACTTCCCTAGTTCTCCGGAAGTATGGTTGAGCTTTACTCATTCCGATTATGAAATTTCTAAGTACATGGTTGGTGGTCGGTGATGGATGGAGGCCTAGGTACCCTTACGGAGAACTAGACAAGTATGGAGAAGAGAAAGAATGTTCTTAAATCGGATTCGCAGAAACTGAATTAATAAGGTCAAGATTTTGATTGAGGGTACAAAATTAGCACAAGCATCGGAGTGACTAAGGATCAAAACAGAACTGCAAAGAGCACGGAAAGGAACGATGGGAACGCTTTTCACTCTGATTTTCGGAATAAAATTGGCAAAGTGAGGGCAATTTGATTTCAGTTAAGATTCACACTCCACTGATCAATAATGTTCAACCGCTGCATTCGATTGAGTCAACAGTCTTCTTCGAATATTAACCAAAACGCGCACAGAAAAAATCCGAAGAATGCGCGAAAAAGATTCGGATATCGCAAGAAACAAATAATTCAACTGTGAGTAATAAATCGTAAAAACATCGTCTAAAAGTCGGAATGACCTTGAAACAGCGCGGGGGTGAACCCTTAAGCCTCTCCTCGTTCCCTAAGACTTGTGTGGGGATTATGTAGGACGACTAACATTCTCTCTCTATTTCATACGCTCTCTCGCCGGCCTGAATAAGGCTAAGATATAGAGGAATGGAGAGAGAGAATCTGAAAGCTTCTTCGGACCCTTCCCGAGTGTTTTCGTCAAAGGAAAATATGTTAGAGGCGACGCGCGTAGTGCAAGAAAACACAAATAGCCCGAACCAGGTTTATTTTGGGATGGCCATTTCGGTAGGCCCGACTCGATTTTCACCGGTTTGTACCGTCTTTGTTCAGCATAGAATAAAAAGAATGGAAATATCGCTCTTGTTCAAATGCGCTCTTGGTCTCAAAAAATGGAAAGCGTTCAAAAATGTACAACATCTCGGCCAAGATCTCATCATAACACATGATGCGAGGGATCAAGATTGTGCGTTCTGCTTTCATTGAAACGAGAATATCCTAGTCTCGTGGTCGAAAACGTCATATTTCCACCTCTTTCAATAAAAATCAATGAAATAATGAATGCGCTTCGATAGGGAAATGGTAAGGTTGTGCTCACAATGAGTTTTACAGCTTCTACTAGGGATGGAGGAACTGTTGAGAATAATTCCGTTAAGTCGCGTAAAAAAAATATTTTGTACATGACCCAAAGACAGATAGAACTTTAGCGCTCCTGAATTGTGAGGAGAACTCTGATTCTAAATCTAGCTCTGTGTGTCAGATCGAGACTTGGCACACGCCTTTATGTTGAGAGACTGTCCCTTCCCTCGACTGAATCTGATTACTGAGGTTCCTTGAATGGTTTTTACTCTCTCGCACTGACTTGCTCTATCTTTGCCTTGGATGGGAAGAGCTGAGCATTCAATAAGAGCTTTGAATGGTCTGATATTCTTCCAACAACGTGCTTCATAGGCCAAGAAGAGGCAACTTTTTCATATCTCAATATCGAGAAAACGATTATTGCGCTAAGATATTGAATTTTGCACTGAATGGGAAGAGCTGAGCATTCTCTAAGAACTTCCTTGAATGGTCTGACATGCTTCAATCGCCTTGTTCTCTAGTTATCTTTGATCGGCAATGAACAGAAAAAAAATCTGATTCTATCGAACACTCGCTAAAGATAGAAAAACTTAACTCTCGCTAAGCAACGAAACTTTCCTGAGGAACAAACAAAGTAAATGGGAAAAGGAAATGTTCGGACTTTTCTCCTCTCGGGATCAGAACCATCGATGATTCGATTACTGAATAAATTCAAAAGCAGCGAAATGCTTTTAGAGATTAGCATAAAGGTGAGAACTTTTTCCGGAATCGCATAACTCGAACAGGAAAGAAGGAAATTCAAGAATCCTCTAGTTTCTCACGTGTTCCGTAAACGGAAGATCGAGTTAGGCTTCCAGGACAAGTCAGAAAAGAAAAAGACAAGAGTGATTTGATTACAGGGAAGAGATAAACAACGCTGAAAAGCAAACATCAGAAAGGCTGATAGGGAACGGCTTTGACTTAGAGTTCTTTCAAACGGTTTCTACTATAAAATACCGATATTAAGCGTTATCCGAAGTAATCAAGGCTCGTATCAAAACACCAAATTGTTTTGCATCTGATAAGATAGGGATGAGGAGTTTGGATTGAAGAGAGGGGAAGTGATTCACAGAAGATGTTTGAACAGGCTGAGAACACAAAAACACAGCCTGAAATAGACAAAACAAGAATAGCCTCCGGTAATGAGATAAGAACAAGGAACTTGGTTGAGGAAGAGGAAGAGAATGAAGAACAGAGCTCTATTTAGATTATCCTGTACTAAATTCAGGTATTGACGCTACAAATTCAGAACAAGCATTGTCAGCCAACTCATGATTATATGACTCAGATTCGGTTGCGCTTCGCACTCCACTTGTTAGTGTCGTATCACAGTATCACTCGATCGTATTCTCCTTATGTGTCAAGAAAACTCAAGTACTAACCTCGGCTCTCCTGTCGTAGATCAGTGGCCACTGCGACTCGAGGAGCCCGCCGATTTGCATTTCTGAATTCAAAAGTATCTGCTGAAGCTCAAGATGAAAGGTCGGCACTTGTGGAGTTCCACGGAAGAGTGGAAGAGATTCACGCATTTTCTAAATCTGCATGGAATCAGTTTCATACATGGTCGAGGATAGATGGTGGATAGATACTCTTCCGGTGAACTCCACAAGTACCGAAAGGTCTGAAAAGAAAATGGGCGATCAGAATGCGAAAATTGGCCTAGAATTCAAAAAAAATGATCACAAAATGAGAAAAATGTTCACAAAATGAGAAAAATCGAACATGATCTTTACTAATCCACACATCCCGCTCATATCAAAGCACAGAAATGTCAAGAAACTAATATGATAGGGATGAGACGACTAATTTGAACGGAATGATTTCTCTTTCGTACGGTTCCTGGCCAGTCAGACAGTCGAGAAAGCATTAGAGATGAAGAAGGTCGGATATTATTAAGAAATTTTTGGATTTGAACGGAATGATGTCGGGTTCAGAAGATTCGCAGTTCAAAGACACAATGCTTAGTTGAAAACGACGGCTCGAGCTCAAAGCAGCAGAATCAATGTGCTGTCAAAGATGAGGGATGCTAGATTCTATTTCCGCATCCCTAGACTAGATCACATGAAAGAATGATGATGAAAGACTAGATGCGCGATTGTGAAAGTAACAATCTGAAAGAGACATCATTTTGGGAACTGTACGTTTTGGTCTGGGCTCTCACTTTTTGGACCGGCAGAATGATAGGGGTTGAATACTCTATCCAAATGGCCGGGCCAAAAAGCACAGAAGTGGCGACTTTTGAACTCAGTGATATCAGAACTGATGAGACCACAAGATGCAATTAAAAGACCACAAGAGCACAGCAAGATTCGCTCATAAGATTGTAAAAGAAAGACAGTCAACACTTTCGTAGTTTCTCTGTTAATGATGCTGCATGCTACAATCAGAGATCAAAAGAGCACAGCAAGATTCGCAAGTCCTTCCAGAAAGATGAGAGAAGTTTGCCGCCTCGCATCATTTCCTATAGGAACTACTGAGATATTCGGAGAATCGTGCGGCGGCTCTCTCACTTTTGCACGCTCTCTCGCTTATCTGAGAGGGCGAGAGAGCACGCAGAATTAAGAGAACCTTGAGATTGCCCCTCATTTCGTAGGCTCAAATCGCCTGAGGACATGAACATCGGCTGACATTGAGTAAACATGAAGGATTCTCGGGTGTCTCTCAATTTTGCGTGCTCTCTCGCTTTCTCTGACCTGCCAGTGAACATTTATTACGAGGAGATCAGGACTATTTCGAAATGAAGGAATCTTCCGGAAGCTCTCATCATTCTTCATGATCCCTAAGTTTATCTAGTCTGAAAGAGAGCAAGTAAAATGGAGAGGCATGAGGAATGGTTGAGAGAGAAGTTTCGTTTACCCTTCCGTGTACGTAAGAAGACCGAAAACCGTATCGTACATGGGAAATAGAGGATTTTGTGAGTAATTTCAAATATTGTAAATGAAACCTGAAAGAGTTCAATTTTCACGCAAACATGGACTGTTCGCTCACCACGGCACGTTACGAAACAAGGAGACGACCCATTTTTTGCCGCGTCGCCGCGTCCCTTTCCCGGGCGTTTTACCGTTCAAACAGAGTGACAAGGTTGCTTAACATGGTGCCGAAGTGCCACGTTTCGCAACGATTTCACTCCCCTTTCGCAATATTCCCGTGGCACTTTCGCAATCACGCGTCGCGGTCTTATCATGGGCACTTGTAACCGGCCGTTTCACGCAAACATGGACTGTTCGCTATGTGAAATATGGGAGATTTTGTGAGTGTTACGAAACTGAGTTTTCGAGAGAGAAAAAGATCCGGAGCAACTACTATTTCAGCACAAACACATCTGGATACCGAATCAAGTAGTAACTATTTTTTCTACAAAATATACCAAAGCTGTACACAACTTGATAAGCGAGCTCATTAGGCATCACCAAGACGTGAGAGCAGCAACATTTCTTGTATAGATATACGAGCTTCACTACAAGATGTCATGCTCAATGTCAAGCTCAATTAGATTAGCTCAATTAGATGAGGAAACAGAGTTGCATCTTTCGATTCAGGTGCATCCACATTCATGTGAGCTTCAAAAGGATCATATCATAATGAACTAGCGGTTACACTCGTTGGTTGGTTATTCTTCATCACAAAACAACTTACATTCCGCTGAATAAATGAAACGTGAGATATTGCATGTCATGAGTTGCATCAAGATGTCGAGCTCAATTAAATCACTCGAAGCTTTGGAATACGTTTTCGATCTTTGAGTTTCAAAATGTGACTATTAGCGCATCTGGCATGTTGGAAACGATAAATCCATCTCAGAGCATTCAACATACATCACACAAACGAGTACATACGTGCGTCGTTGCATGCATCTCAATATGTCAAGCTCAATTTGATTACTCATAGTCGTACTGGGAAGTAGAGTTGCTAGCATTTCCGTCGAGACCCATAAGATCAGATGTGTTTCATACTAGAAATAAAATGGGAAACGCCTAGAGAATGCAATAACTTGAATGTTACCGGCGATTCTCAACTATTTATGTCCTTGACTGGTTTCCGTTCTCCTCGTGTTCCATTTTCTCATCTTTTTATCGTTAATGGTAGATTGTAGAGTTTGAAATGTAACACTACCCGGGATATCGGGTACCCGCGAAAAGAATGAATTACCCGGGGTAAGGCAAATTTCCATTATATTTTCATTCTCTTTTATCCCGGGTAACTCCCATTTTTCAATCCTACCCGGCCGGGCCCGAACTACCAGCCCCGTATTACAAACTCTAGTAGATTGTTGCTATTCTCTTTATACAATCGGTGAATAGGACGCAGTTACTGATACAAGATAACTAGAGTTCGAAATACGGGTAATCGTCTCTTCATTTCACACACTCTCTCGTCCCTCTAACCGGTGAGAGAGTGCGCGAAATGAAGAGAAATGAAGAGATGAAGAGACCCGTATTTCGAACTCTGAAGATAACTTTGAAGGTGAGATCAGTAGGAAATAGTGAATAATATGAAAATGCAATGCGTAAGACGAGGTGAAATCGGTTTAGAATGAATAAAGCGGGTATGGTAATGCACATCGCAATCTGAAGTGCGCTTTAGAATGTTTTCGGGCATGAAAATAAGGTGATTTCGTGAAAATCTTGAGGTAAATGACTACTGAAGTCTCAAGATCTGTGAGGAGGAAGAGGAAAAGAATAATACTTCAGCTCAACAATTGCGGAAGACATGGGAAAGTTTCAATTTAGGATACTGAAGGTTACGGAACGAATAATACACCGAACAGAGTGGGAATACGCAATATTAGATCAAGAAAGAGTTGAAGTGCTTCTCGTTTTGGGCATGCATAAGGGAAAATATGGATACAAGTTAGGTGTTGAACAGTCGAGGCTCCGGGGTTGACTTATGACGGACCATGATCTTTAATAGGCCTTCACTTTTCAATAAAATCGACGAAAACGCAGAATGCACAGGTAATTGGGTTAGGATTGTCAAACATGATTAGAAATTGAAATCATGGGAATGATTGAGATAGTGAAAAGCTGTTACGAAGGGCTGTGGTCATGGCTCTTATCACTCTTCGCCTCTCTCCTCCTTCTGTCCTGGTAGCCATTTCGCATGTAGTGAACGGTGGTGGCGAAGACTCTCTGAAATGTGATTGTTTGAATGATTATTCTGCAAAAAAACAAAATTTCAGTCAGAACTTTTATCTAATGTTGTGTTTAAAATGTGTGCTTGCGCATGCTAATGCGTGTCAGTACGCATGTAGTGGACGGTGGTGGCGAATACTCTCTGCAAAATAGGAATGCTCACCGCGAATATTCATGAGAGTGGTTGATGGAACGGTTGCGTTACAAACTCGTTTTATAGATCATTACATTGTGAAAAACTTAGTTTTTGATCGATTTGGCTGGGCACAAAAACAAATCAATTATAATCAAGCTGGTTATTTGAAATTCCGATCACCTTTTGTCATCCTATGTGTAGAAGAGCAACTAGCGTACCTGAAGCTACTGAACCCACTAGCTACGGTGTCCCGAACTACAGTAACCTACAGTACCCCTTATTGAACGATGTTTCCGTACCTCGCAAGCCATGCTGATCTCCGCTCGCCTTCCCGCATCGGTCGTGTATGAGAGAAGGACTTCAGAGAGAACCTCACCCATGCAGACCTGAAAATTGAATGTTTGAATTCGAGTTGAAGGTTGAGAACAGTAATGAACCCACCTCTGTTTCACCCGCTACAGTATAATCTTGAATCACAAGATAAAATCGATTTTTCTAGCAGCGGAAACCAAAAATTCCAAATGTTTTCAGGTCAACGTCCAGATTCTAAGTGAGTACGCCTGAGATCTTTTAACCTCCCACTATTCACTCTCAAGCTAAAATCGTCATTCAGCAAAGCGATTCGGGGTTTCAAAATGTAATTTCGAAAAAACGACGAACCAGGAACACGTCCCAGAAGGCGCTGTTACACCCAATGATAACAAAATGTTCTAATATTACTGCGAAAATCATGATTTTTTCAGAAAATATTATGAAAATAATTACCAGGAACACATCCCAGAAGGCGCTGTTGAAGCCACGCGAGACGAAGTCGATGTGGCGGGCTCCTGATAATTAGTTAATTAGACTAATTAACTTAATTAATTAGACTAATTAACGTAATTAAATTCAAGCTAAACAACATTTGCTGAATATTTTCGTGTAAATTTGCATAAATAAATTAAGGCCAATTAGCATAATTTATGACTAATTAACTAAAAATATTTATTATTTATTAATTAACTAATTACCCAGTGCCTCGCAGGTGATGCGCATCTGCGTCTCGTCGAGTTGCTGGACGAGGATCTGAATGGATTTCGAAATCGTGGTGTGACGCTTTCTGTCTTTTACTAAGTTTTAGAAATCATGACTTTTTTGCATTGCGTGAGCCATTTCTGCCTTTTCCCACTCACAATCTCGTTGAAGAAGTTCTGAATGACACCCGACAGCTCTCCGAACCCGATCTTGACCTCGTCGTCTCGTCACTACAACCTACCATGCCCCTCACAGCCTGTGGTGCACCACCTTCTGCTATTTCCCATTTTTTTCAAAATAAGGACGTTTTCTCATTGCGTGTGCCCTTTCTGCTGTTTCCCACTCACAATCTTGTTGAAGAAGTTCTGAATGACTCCGGACAGCTCACCGAACCCAATCTTGACCTCGTCGTCACTGGCGTCCACGTTGACGAAGGTTTTCTAAAAAAATAGAATGTTAAATTTTCGTTCAACAGCGGCCGGACTCTCATTGACGTCTTCTATACCTAGCGCAATCTATTGAAAATGTGAAACACATTTTGTCTTCGTCTTTGCTCCTCAAGAATAGCTTTTTTGTTGTTCAAAGTTGTTGATCATGAACATGGAGTACCTTAATCGACGCACTCCTGCCGGCAGATCGCTGCTACTTTTCACTATCATCATTGCTTACTGTTGAATCCGAGGCCGGGGACTTTAGTAGAACATCTTTATTACGTTGACGGCGGGATAAATATAACGGACGACGTCGCGTGGCGGCGACAGAAGAATAGAATGACGTAACGCCAACAGAAAGGGGCGTTACGCAGTTTACGCAATGTAAAGTGTGTGTAAGTGTATGGGGATGCAGCTAGGCCGCAAACGACTAACAG
>LS507885.1:831083-842314 GCA_900490845.1 Pristionchus japonicus | reverse complement strand
ATGACGTAACGCCAACAGAAAGGGGCGTTACGCAGTTTACGCAATGTAAAGTGTGTGTAAGTGTATGGGGATGCAGCTAGGCCGCAAACGACTAACAGGCATACTGTAGGAGTTCAATGGGGTGTTGTGCTAAGTCACACACATTAATTATAATAATAGAATATTACTTATTTGCTATTTAGAGGCTTGTACACAGCACTTACTAACAATATTTGCTAATTTAATTACTTCGTTTTAACAAGCTAATTAACTTATTTTTAGATAATCAGTGCAAATCACCTTGATAGACGCGCTCCTCCCGGCCGACCGCTGCCACGCGCACATGAAGAGTTCGGGCGAGTGCATGAGAATGCTGAAAATATTGAGTAATTAATAAGCTAGTTAACACTCCTGTAAATTTTCGCACAATGCATGCTGGCGATAGTTATGCATTTCCCCGTTAAAGGCTTTGCGTCTGATCGTATGTGTATGAAAGACTACACGCGTACATGAAGAGTTCGGGCGAGTGCATGAGAATGCTGGAAATGAATAATTTTTTTGACTTGTTCTTCATACCGATGATCTGTCGCAGATTATTGATGAATTCTCGCAACACTTGTTATGATTGTCTTGAAACATAACATGAACTAGCTCATTTAAAAAAAATTGTTCTCGAATTTGAGTTTCAGAGATTCTACTAAACAGATGAATTCCGAAGATGCCACTTCGTTTGAGACTATTCCAACAATCTCTCTAAATACCTTTTCTTTTTCTCTAGGAAGGTTTTACATTTTACACTTTCTTCTAGCCCCTCACTTCCCGCCCATATTTCAGCAGATGTTTCAGAGTCCGCAATTACCCAGAGCTCATCATTACCCGCTAGCAATAGCAAGAAAATGCAGCGCATGAGCTTTTTCTTCGAATTCACGCCCTCGAAAGGAGATGAGTGTATGCTGAATTCGTGAAAAAATATAAGCGCATCTTCTTAGAAGATCCTCATTTTCGTTTCATCTGTCATCGCATAAAAATAGCTTTCGAAATGCGCCCAAACGATGAATAATGAGTGGCCATGCAATTCCTCATTCAGACAACCTTGAGTAATGAGTCTAGGCGGTTCATTTGCACGTCTCCCTCAGACAATCGTGTCCCTTAGTCACCCTCAAGGAATGTTTTCAGTCATTTCAAAGCCTTGGCCAAGACCGGAGGCTAGGACCGGAAATTGCCGTGCGGCACTGAGACCGTGCGAAAAGCAAGGAATCGTGAACCACTGAGAGAGGGTCCACACTATTTACCCTAAACTCCAGTATTTCATAGCCCTCGAAGGACCGCGAAATAAAGTGAGGATGGTTATTGGTTTATGGTCTTGGCAAACGTGTGGAATAACGTGGGAAAAGATGTTCGTCGGTCCCAAGAGATACGTGTGTTTACATATTTTCGAAAAGTCGATGCTCATACATCGGAATATAGTTATGAGCGCATCGCGTTCTTAGATCTTCAAGCTGTTTTTGTTTTCGAACTGTTCTCTAATAGTGGCAACTCAACTAGGAACTGCATTTCACCACAAAGATATGTCCAAGACCCCTCTGCTCTGCTGACGATAGGATGCAGTGGTATTATCACGTCGAGAGGGCAAGCGAGTGGGTTGAGACGGAAAACAGTTTATTTATCTAAACAGAATATGGACCATCTCGGTTATGTTTCGCGTACTCATGAAAGCATATTGATTCGCTCAAGCAGGTAATTTTTCCTCAGGTTACTCTTGAAAACAATAGTCCCTCACCCTCCTGAGACATCCCACGGGAAGAATTTCCCTCCCCTGGGCTCCAAGCTAGCGTAAATTAGGATCCCCGGGACCAGGGTGTAAGAGAATTTCCCCGAATCCGTTCCACCAATTAGTCAGTGGGTGTAAACTTGATTAGGAAGTAAAGCAGATTTAGATCCGAGGAGGGAAAATAGCGTCATCATTTCGAAATACCTTCATTTTTCTGTCTGAACTTTGACCCTGAAGCTGTTTGTGAACTACCGTAATGCGATTAGCAATTCAAGATTCGTAAGATGTTCTCAGAAAATCTCCTAGTCTGCGCACGTTTTCGCATTTGCGTGAGACGGAGATTACTTAAACATGGAGCCCGAACATCTGAGATCCGCATTTATAATCGAACCAATGAGAGCAAGTATCGCTAGAATTTTCGATAACCTCTTGCTAATGAACAGTCAGATCCCTAGAGCATTTTCTTTCAGTAGCACAAAGTTATTTCCGACCATATCACCCACTGATCAGTGAACCGGAAATGTTTTGTTGGCTGTGAATCCCCTTGAGGATTCAAGTGGACCTAGTCACCCACAAACTTGTCTCGTGAAGCTCATTAGCGACTACAGCTTCTGTCAACAATTCGGAAGTGGTTGGAAACCGTACTCTGAACGTTCAACGCAGCATTTGAAGTTGCAATACACTACTTCCGTCAACAATTCAGCAAGTTTTAGAACTCTGGGGGTTCTTCGAAGTGACACTTGAAAAGGGACAAAACAAGGACCGGAGTCTCAAATGTTTGAAATTGGTTTAGAACGGTATCAATGTTGACCTTGTTTTGCAAAGCCTCGTTCACTTATCAAAGCAACGTGAAACATATACGAACAGAAACCTCAACAATTCATTCACCCCTTCCATTTTCTATGATTTTTAGAAAGTTTTGAGGCCATCCGCTAGTTATGGTTCGGTAGAGAGTTTCGAATAGAGGAAATGCAAGAACTCTTACCCATTCCACTCCCCGATCACGATCCATCCAGCGGTTCCTAATAGGTCGAATCCTCCTATCTTATCCCCTACCCCTCAAAGCACCCCACATATTTTGGTTGGCTAATTAGCACTTCGTTAATTAGTTACAAATTGCTCACCCCTTCCACTCCCCGATCACGATTCTCTTCGTCTTCTCATCCAGCGGTTCCTGATTCGTCGAGTCCTTCTTACGAATGGTGTTGAGGAGAGTGAGCATCTTTCTGGAATTTATTTCAGTTTTTTCTGGAATTTACGAATTTGAAATTTCGAAAATATGCAAATTATTATGAAAATATGGCTACAGAAATGGCAGAGCAAACCGCAGAGTATAGAAAAGTGATATCACTGTGCGAGGATCAATGAAAGAGGAGAGAATGATGATAATAATAGAGAAAGCGCTTTGACATCACTCAAAAAGATGATGAATCTGATAACGAGGTACTACTAGTCAAACCACAAGATTCCACTCTCTCAAGTCTGCACGATCTCTCGCCGGATAGATAGGGCGAGAAAGTAAACTGAATAAGGAGAGCCCAAGCCCACGAGCGCCCAAGTCTCTCAAGGGACCCAAAACATCAACGACAGGGAACCTCGTTCTTCTATTTTTACAAACTCTTATCGGTCTGAGGCATAAAAAATATGAGAAATACACAGAGTAGGACCATACACCTCCCGGGAAACATCAACGACAGGACTATAATAGCCTCCTGCGCTGACGATTTCTCAGCATCCATTCCGAGACGGTTCAACTCGGCTCTCGAATGACAAAAATACGAAATACGCAAAACACGAAGGATATGAAAAACACGGAACCCAAGGAAGGGCAGGTTAGAGTGCAATATTTTAGCCACGACAAAACAGCAAGTTACGCAATAGGAAAATTTCGACTCGCACGTATTTCAATGTCAGTAATCCCTCGAACCTATCGCTTGAGTCTTGTTTAGTCTGGGTAAACTGAGAAGCTCAGACCAAAGTAACTACTACTCTACGATCTCTCTCACATTAATGTCAGATGCCGCGGGGGGTGGGCGACGACAAGAGTTGTCGTTTACGTCTCTCCATTCGGAGCGATTTATTAGCTCAGAAAAGCGATATTGCATGGTGAATAGAGAGAGAGAAGTAGGAACAGTATCTTCATTCCGCATCATCTTTAGTCTGATAGAGGAAGAGAATGATGCATCAGAGAATCGAGACCAGACAGAAGAGTTGGGCGAGGTAAAGTGTCTGTCGACTAAGGCTTCATTCTTAGCGATCTCAAAGCATCGGGCGAACGATGACAGCACAGTAAATGAAGAGACCAAGACAGAAGAAGTAGGACAATATCGGGCATCTAGCCCGGATAGAAGGAGTAGGCGAAGGAAAGAATTGTGTCTCTCTGTCGCCGAAGCGAAGAGACAAGCCGATCTTTGGGCTGTAGGATGGAGCTCTGTATTCCTCTCGCCCACCCTATGCGGTTTATCCGTCTCTCTATTCCCCACCCTCTATCACCCTGTTGGACTGGCCTGATTTCCCATGCCACAGCGCGCCTCATGACAGAGTCAGACAGCATTCGTCATTCAGACAGTCCCGGCATCTCTCAGCGACTTTGCCAAGTCAAGAGTCCTAGCGAGGCGCGGGAAGGAACAGGCTGATCTTTGGCCGGAAGCAAGCAAGGCAAGCACTAGGATACAGACATGCCTAGAGGGGGTGGGAGGGATAGAGATGCCAACAGCCAGAGCTGCCCGACAGTGGGAATTGAGAGGCGAATTCGTCACTCTGACAGTCCTTCCGCTAAGATCCTCGAGAGCTCTGGTGTGGAGTGTTCAGAAGGCAAGAGCGACTCTCTTCTTTGTACACGATCTATCGCTATGGCAGACTGAAGGATCGGAAAGGCACATTCGTCATTCTGACAGTACACAGCGTCTTGAGATCTCGAGATCCCTCGAAAGCCGCAAGAGTCAGCCTCTCACCGGTCAGAGAAAGAAGAGAGCGAACGGAATGGATACAGTTTGTTCTTGAGATCTCGAGATCCGGACAAAGAGCCCTAGTGAGTCCTAGTGAGAAGGGGGTAGATGGCAGGGTAGGCACATGACTGTAAGAGTGACGAGTCTTTCCGACTTCTCATCTCAGACTGTCTCACTTGAGAATATACAGCAAAATGGGTAGTATACACTGGGATAAACTGCGGCGCAGACAAAAGGGAACCCATCTAGGTAACGGATCCTCTTGTATCGCAATCAACACAATTTAGACAGAGCATATGATGACAAATCGTCGGTCGCTTGCTCATCTCACGTGAATCAATGCATCCCGAGGGGATTCATCAAAACTTCAACGATACAGCAATTATCACCGGTCGACTACAAATCAGTCCCATGGCTGCTTCCTCATGGTAAAAATAGCACGCGGAACTGTCTTGCTAGCAATCACGGCACTAGGCACGGAATACTAAGATCTAGGGTAGCAAAAACGACTCTTCGGGTCGTCTTCTAGTCGGCCCTTGCAGAGACGAGTCAACAACTTACAACAAGAAGTACAACAAGAAAATGACGAAGTACATTGGGTTGATTGCTCACGTGAGCTCTTCCTTGGGGATTCAACGCATAAAGCAGAACAATTATGGTTACCAAGGGGAAGTGATCATGTACATTGAAAATGCTCGGCTATGACTAGAGTAATCACTCAAATCATATGGGAAATCAGTCTCATGACTTCTGCGGACTACAGGACAAAAATGAAGCACGCGAAAAAGTTGGTGTATCTTTTCGGTGGTTTGACAGGCCTTTCACCAACAGAGCTGTCAGCTGGATGAATGGGAGAGGAATGAAGAAGAAAGATGTTCGGAAATACGGCGTCTCTCCCTCTCCCTGGCATAATGTAGTGGTGACATGAAAGGCGGAGGCACCACACAAATATGGCCTACGCACGTCAAACCATTTCTTTTAGCTACAACCCTGAAGGTCCTGCGTACGAGAAGTAACATTTGGAGTTTGGCACCGGTTTTCGACTGCGCAAACGGCACCAAAAACAATAGTGGAATGAATTAGTATAATGGGGCCAACAATGAGATTCCGACACGCTTCTGGCACAGTATTCGGTCTTCTCTGTACAAGAATGAGCACAGTTCAGCAATGTCGAGAATGCCCAGTTTAAAGCAAGAGTACGCACAGTATCATGCACAGCGCACTCACAACGACTATTGTTTTGAGAGGCAGTGGGTGTGGTACAGAAACCATATTTTGGCGGAAATACAGAAGGAAAGGAACGGTTGGGGATCCCACACGTACTGACTCTAAGACCTCATAGTGGCTATTTTCTAAAAAAAAACAGAGCGGGGGTTAGCGAATCCGAGACGAGTACAGATGGCTAAATGAGACTTTCCATTCCATGAACTCAGCTTTTCACACAGCACGAGAGATCAAGTAAATATGAGAGGGTCAGACAGTGGCTAAGTGAAACGGAGAAGGAAATGACCAGACAAACTTGAGCTCGGATTGGTCAGAGATGGCGAGAGAGTGCATAAATTTGAGAGAGCGAGACATCTAAATGAGTATCCCAGACGAAAACGAGAAGGAATAACGTCAGCTGTACGGAATTGGAGACGAAAGGAGGGTGGTTTACTCGTCTGACTTCACTGTGGAACAATTACGTGAGCTTGAGGCAAGAGTGCAGGTAAACGAAGCGCAGGAAAAATCTCTACTGTTTTGGAAAGGGAAACCGTGCTGGATCATTCTTATGGTTGGAATACAACTTTTGAGATTGTTCTGAAACGTAACAAATGCGAGGCCTTCTCAGTTGACCGGTGAAATATGAACGAACATACACGAGTACAATTAACTTGGAAAGAAATAGCTCGGACCAATGAGAAAAGTACGGTACATAGGAGCAGAACGAGCCTTTTTGATAATCGCAGTTAATTTTCTTCTAGTCAAGAGAACGAAGAAGGATCATTCAAACTAAGACTGTGCCAAACTTGAAATGCTTGTGAAACATAAAGAATTCGTTGTGTATTAAAACGTGACAGGGCGAAACCCAAAACGATGCAACCTTTCCTCGTGCATCACCCCTACTTAGGAGCTTTAGCGGAGCTAGACCTGCCAGGCTTCACTGTCTGGTCTCATCTCACCACTAGCCTTCATTCGGCGCATCGAAACGCCCCCTAAGTCCCGCCCCTTCTTCATAATTTCCTCCTGCGCTGCTCTTTCCCTGTTTTTTCAGTATATTTCGCAGAATCGACGACGCACTCTCTCCATTTCGCACACTCTCTCGCCTCGACAATGCAATTGTCCTCATCAAGCCGCCCGCCTCCTTCTCTAAATGATGCTCCTTTCCCGTCTCTCATCCGGAGCCGGAAAATAGGTCATTCGTCCGGCTCTCTCCGTTCCGCTTGTTCTTACACACTACCTAACTCGCAGATGCCTGAAAGCATCTATAACGGGTAGTCGTGAGCGGCAAGATGTCTCAAAGGATACGACGGAACTATAGACAATGCAATCTCATGAGAGGAGACCAATCCTTTGTCTCATCCGTAACGAGAAGCAGGAAAATAGGGCACGAGCGGTTCTTCGGGGCTTGATTGGGCCAATTGCCGAGACACGGAAGCTTTCAGGATGGTCATACAGGGCGAGAGAGCACAGGAAATGGAGAGAGTTAGAGAAAAAAATGGAAAAAGGAGACTAGAGACAGAGGCGGGTTCTCCGTATCCGGTGATTGCATTTTGTTGCAAAGTCTAATGGCGCTTGCGAGGTTGTGACGTTGGTCAGTGAAAGAGAACTTATACATCGTGATATAAATCAGGTGGGGTGAGTGTGCCTCTGCTTATGGAGAATTTCTATGATGCAAAGAGGCGTTTGCACGCAGTTCGAACTCTATTGCAAACTGTGACGTTGGTCACTGGAGCGGGAACCTACAGCGTGATACAAATCAGGTGGGTTGAGTGCGAAAAGCAGAGTAGTAGAAACTTCTTGCACGTTCACGCTTCTCTAAGCGGTAGAACTCTCAAGGAATGATCGCGAAATGAACTGCTGAGCGAAATAGAGATTGTGACGTTGGCCGCTGGAGCGGGAACCTGCATCGTGACAAACGCAGGAACTCGTGGCAAATGAGATAAGTGCTCTGGAACGAAATGACGAGATTCTGGAGTCAGTGTAGTCATGCAGGCATGAGTATGCCAATGAGGTAATGAGGTAGTAGCTAGCTATCTGCTAGACCTAACGAATGGAGCTCGGAAGACTGTAGCGGCTCTCCTAGTTGCGAGCACTCCCTGCCATGCAAGACAAATTAGGAAAAAGAATTTAGACAGATGTCATAAAAAGAAGAACGCCAGTACCTGATGGAAAGTGGAGTGCACGTCATTCCATTCTGCGGCATTTCGAATGTTGAAAACGACTGCGGGGAGCAAATTCTTGGATGACAAAGGCAAGATTTGGGCGCGATAACACCGCAGAAAGGCGTAAACGAACATGCCTCTTAGAGAGACCAGAACAACATAGAAAAGGAGTCAAACGCTGAGAATCTCTCCATTTCACACACTATCGCGTCAACAAGAAATCAACTAGTCACATGCAAGGAAAAGGAGATAAACTGCAAATGTGGAACCTCAGAGACTCGGAAGTGTCAACATTCTCGGCAAACGTAGGGGTTCAAAGAGCACCGAACGAGGAATTGAGCCCTAGCAGCTTGCGAAAGTGTCGCAAAACGAGTTCCGATTTCTACTGATGCTCGCGGACAGTAACAGTTGGCATCCTTATGCTAGAGACAAGGTTTAACTGTAGCTAGAAACTAGGAAGCGTGCTCCAAATGGATAGAGAGTGATGCGATTAGGTTATCTAAACTCGGCAGTGCCGAATAACTACCGCGGATACGCAGTTCAGGAACGAAATGACGAAAACGCGCCATGAACGGAACTCAAGCACTTGACATCACTGATACATAAGCAGCAGTAAAGCGTCCCCACGTAATCCGAGCTCTTGGGAGAAAAGGAAGAGCCGGAAATGTTCCTGGGTATAAAATTCGGTTTGAGAGTGTCGAATATCGGAGTGAACGCGTCAAAACTACTGAAAATGTAGTTCAAGTCAGCTGTGAATGCACATGATACAACGGAAAAACGCGCACTGATTGCCTACAATCGAGCATTGTTCCGGAGCGGAGAGATCGCGATAATGGTTCGGATCGAGAGTCAAATAGCGAGACAACAGGTCGGAATAGAAAAATGAACCACGTTAGCTGAGGAAAAATTACGTCTCATTGGCTGCAAGTTAGACAGGACATGGCTCGAAACTGAACATTCCTAGCCAGAGAAGGATTCAGTTCGCTAGTGCCGAATAACGATTCTGAAACGACCAACTCCTTTCCCCATTTCAAGTGTGTTTTCCTCCCCTAAAACTCGCCCAAAACACTTCAGTTCCGGGAAATAACGCCTGGTTCTACGGTCCACTACTTTATTTGGAGCCGGGAAATAACGGCCGGAGGCTTACGCCCGGTTCTACGGTCCACTACTTTATTTGGGAGAGAGACCATTGTCGGGTAGTGCCAAGTGTTTAAGGATATGCGAACAGTAGACAACGCTTGAACTATAGAAAGCCTGACGTCCTTTCACGAACCGTCTACTGAACTATTGTTTTGCGTTGTGCAGAAATGCAAAAGGGTAGTTCTCTTGCGTAAATTATGCACGGCATTTCTTGGAACTCCGCGAGACAAATAAGCTTGCAGAAAATGTGTTGTTCTTATTCAGAAGCAGCTACGCTTCCTTTCACCGGCACGCAAGATCGCAAAAGCATGGAAAAAAAGATGATGAATTCAACTCCGCATTCAACTCCGCTCAAACTCAATCTAGGCCCTACATCAGGTCTCGCGCGTAGCAGTAGACTGGAGGGTAGTCATTCAAGGGCAGAGAAGATTCATACGATGAAAGCATCTCAGAGCGTGACGGCAGAGACTGTAAGATTAGCGGTCTTCCTGCTCTTTCACCAGCGCCGGAATTTAATTTAATCTCGCAGATAGGACACCGAAGGCCACAGTCGATCACCAAATGCGAGATCAGGGCAAGAATTACAGCGCAATTCGAGGCGAAAACACGAAGCTTATCCCCTTACAGATGGACGAACAGAGGACAGATCTTCGTCAAAGGGAGAAAAGTTCTCCCAGGAGAGAAAAGATCAGACAGACTGAGAATTTCCCTCTCAAAGGCAGACAATTCGAAAAGCGAGGGAATAATAAATGGCCCCTCCGATCCGTAAATACATACGAGTGTCTGGAGTAGAGTGCGGAAAGCAAGAGTTATTCGATGATTCTTCTCGTCACTCTGACCGGCGAGAGAGTGTGCGAAATGAGGAGAGTAACTCTTGCTTTCCGCACTCTAGTCTTGAGTAAAGGCGTCCAGACAGAGGAGGCGAAACCAGGGAAAGTATAAGTTCCTTTCTGTAGTTCGAAATACGGGTCGCGGTTTCTTCATTCTCCATACTCTCTCGTCTCGATGAGCTGTGAGAGAGTACGTGAAATGAAGAGACGGCGACCCATATACCGAACTCTACTATGTAGGTCGTTAGCTCGTCAAATGTGAGGCGTAGAAAGAGATTGGGTCTGAGCACAGTAAATGCTGGTGTCTGGAGCTCACGAGACCTGTCTAGAGAAAAATGAGAGTGATTGAAAAAGGCGGGCTTTACCGATCAAAATGGCACTTCATGTGCGAGAAAAAGGAGAACGCAGACGTATGTGAAACGGCTCTTTTCCCTACACTTATCCCTTTCTACGCACGACTCTTGTCTGACTTTTACGTGTCCTGTCTACGGTTAGACGGAGTGAATGCTTATAGGAAAGTTGGAGAGCCCTTTCCTCTACACTTATCCTTTTCTACGACTCAGGACGGAGGTCTTTTTTACATCAGCTGTCTTAGGGCAGAGAAGCAGAGAGAGAGTGCTAGAGAGAGAGGGAGAGAGAGAGAGAGAGAGAGAGAGAGAGGCGCTTTTCTCCATACTTATCCTTTTCTCTACGCATGACTGTTGTCGCAAAATAAGCCTGTTGTAGTTCCTCCTTCTCGAATTTGCTCAATTACAGAGGGACGGAGGAAGGAAAGTGAACTTATGGAATTAAACGAACTCAGGCGAGTACAAAAATATTGCGTAGAGAACCCGCCTCCGCTCAGTTACAACTACTAATTTTCAGATGGGAAGAACGAATGCAACTCAATAATTTCAGATCTTCCTAATCAGTGCACCTGACCAACAGTGGACTTTGAAAGTCAACTTTGTTGTTGCGCAACTAATTCTAAAACTTTAGTGAGAGACGAGGCTATATCGTACAAATTAAAGTGAAAATCAGGTTACAGATAGGAGAAATGGTGATAACTGCTAGTGAGAGACAATAAGGAAGACTTCCTAAAGATTGCGCGGCTGGACGTTTCGGTCCATTGGGTCGTAGACGCCCAACCGCCCCACGGAGGGTGGACCTCGTCAGTACGACGCCCTCCGTGAGTGGGGTAGAAAAAGATGGGGGAAGG
>LS507885.1:802723-816416 GCA_900490845.1 Pristionchus japonicus | reverse complement strand
CACGCGCTCCTCTCCCGCCGTCGACCGTCTCGCACCGCCGCACACATCCAGAGTGAGGGAAGCAATATCCCTCCCTCCCCTCTCCCTCTCCAAATTGGATCACCTCTCCCTCTCTCCTTTATTGCCTCGCTAATCGAATCAAAACCCCCAGATTCCCTAAATGGGTGTCAGAATTGAAAACGCGTCTAGTTATATGTGATTGGTGATAGCCGCACGTGTGCAGTTTCATCGAGGATAACAACAGGAAAAGTGTATCTGTTAGCGGACAGAAAAATCCTTGAAGGAATTTGAAGAAAGGAGGAATTTTTCAGTGTTCAAATAAGTTTCACGCTCTCCACATACGTCAAAGAGACTGGCGCAACTAATGCCGGTGCGTGATCGGTTGGACCAAATGAAAAAAAAACTTGGAAAGGGTTCAGACATACTACCGTAATAGTGTGAATGCAGTGCCATTCACTGGCTGGTACAGCAGGAAGTGTGTTTCTGGGATGTCTCACGCATCGACAAATTCAAGTCCGACATTTCACCATTCCCAATTCATCGCGATCAAGGATCCAAAAGTAGGTGGGAAAATGAATATTTGAATCAAAAACGGCACGCAATCTAGCATCAGTGGATCATGAAAGATTGACTAGCAAGTCGTCTCGAGATCATGTTTGAGTAATGAGGAGTTCGACATTAGGGATACCGATGTTTTATTTTCTAGTTCAGTGATGGTTTCACAAAGCGACGGAGAATTCACTTTGACTATGTTTCGTGCACTTCCAATATGGCAATTAAAGAGGTGATGTTCGCTGTTGTTGGGTGATACTCCTCATAAATTGATCAATATTTCTGATCGAAGCTGGCACACAATGGCATCAGCGGCGCATGAAACATGGACTAGCAAGTCGTTTCGAGATTATGTATTTGTAATGAGGAGTTCGACATCAGGGTCACTATTCATCTACTTCTGAGTTTTACAACCTGAAATATCAGGCAGAACAAGCCTAGTTGTCAGACCATAGTCGCATAGCGTGACAATAGAAATGAGAACGGAACGGGCGACTAGAGGCAACACACGAAAGATCTTAATCCAGCCATGGTCTTTGACGCTATGCAAACAGACAGAGCATGAGAGAAATTCAGCCAATGAGACAGCATCCCAGTCAAAAACAACTGATGTTCCTTCCGGCCTCAATTCTGCTTCGCTATGTTTGTAGTCAGACATGCGGCAATAAAAGAAAAAAAACAGGGCCGACTACTGGAGGTACAGGTGCTTGCCCCTAATCCAACTGAGACAACGCGACAGGAAAAAAAACAGACAATGCGAAGATACGACGGAAGATAAGCGAACATACGATGAGAAGGCGGGCCAGCCCAAATTGGCAGCTGTCCCGTTCACGACTCTCATTAGCTAACGGGCTAACCAGTCATGCTTCCGGCGCGTCGGAATGAGCTTGCTGTCAGAAGGAACGCTGAGCGTACGAGATAATGTCAAGGAGCAGAGACACTCCCGCACAGCGTTCTGACACCCATTGTTTTCTCCAGACAAGGGTGAACAATGGGATTATCTTTCTGAATTTTCCCGCAAAACCGTAATCGAACTGCAAATTGATCTCGGAAATTAAGAGATTTGTGAGACGTAATGCAATTCTCCTGATCGCTTTTGTTACAAAATGAGAATCGAGATGCATTTCAAAATTCCCATAGAATCCTGATCTTGCAGTTCCGTTATGTCAGCCTGACCCTTGTTTGTCGGGATAGAACGCTGTGTCCCAGGACTACCTGAAAGCGAGAATAGATCTCGGAGAAGCCCAAACACGAGAATCTAATTAGGAGAAGGCGTTATGAAACTTCCCGGCCCCTTCCGGGTTTCTCCTAATTGAGGCAAACACTTCAGGCAAATTTGATAATTGGTACTCAAGGTTTCGGAAGTAGGCTCAAAATTAGGGAGTTTGTTTTCTTTCTTTTGGCAGTCAAAAATGAAAGGAGGAGATCTCTGTTCAATCGTTGGACATCAGGCCACCGTCAAACGCTTGTTGCCGAATCCAGAGTGACAGCTCGGCAGGAGAAAATAGAGGTTGTCTATCTCTCTCCATTCCACGAACTCTCTCGCTCGCTCTGACCGATGAAAGAGCAGGGAATGAGATAGGAAACACACAGAGAGCGATAGTATACCTCGCTCCCTCACGTTCGCTGTCTCGCTCGCTCTGACCTATGAAAGAGCTCAGGAGGGAACGAGCCAGAAAAAAAACAGCAAGACAAACAAGCGTGTACATGAGAAGCTCGTGCTTTCGAGCTTGCGAGAGGTCCCGAAATTTGTTTCTTTTTCTTCGAAGCGGGAGAGATGGAAATGAAGTAGCGGAGCGTCTTCAATCCACATGCTGGACAGAAGCAAAATTCGATCAAAATTAAAATTCAGGCAACAAAAATAGTGAGGAAAGGACCTGACCCTCTCGTTGTAATCATAAGATGCACCCAAATGTCTGGAAATTTACTATCTGTATCGCAAGGCACATATTTTCAAAGCCCGGACTTATCTTCTGATCTCCTTCAACAGTTGAAGCGCTGGAAAACTGAGACGTCTTCAAAAATGCGCAAGGGAAACGCGATGCTTCTCTTTTGGAATCAAGAGTGGCATCATTTTCCCAGAGACTTGGTGAAATAATGACTGTGGCATTATCAGGGACATTATGAGGTACGAAACGATCAGGTAAATTTCACAATTAGTACTTGTGTATTCAGTCGTTGGTCTGATTCGATCTCGGTTCCTTTTTGGTTTCAAAAATTATCATCCAATTGCATTACATGAAAGTGGACGAAATCGCACACGAGCAGGTGAAATCTCTAGAATACATTTTCGTGACTGTTATGGAAAAGCACCTCGTTGATGTTGTATAGGCTAAGTTTCAGCGCTTACAAAAATGGGCAAGGTTTCTTGGCGAATCAGTAGATCCTCATCTGTTCTGAGAACAAATAACTCGACCTCTCATTAATCGGGATAACCGATGCTCATTTCTTATTCGCGCGATCTTGAATCTTTCAATCTCGACATTTCATGCGCACGCACTTGGTCACACGATAGCGCAGAAACATCGGAATAAGTTCTCGATAATCTGGAATTTCCCGCGCTCCGACAAGTTCATGACCTACATCCGCACGCTTCGTTCACACATACTTTTTATGAAATCGGGAGACCATAAACTGAAGAATGATAAATGCTCTGCCTAAGAAGAATTATATGAATGGAAGTAGTCTTTGCTAATAGCAGTAAAACCGCAGGAAAGCAGGAACAGCCTCATAAATCATTCCTTCTTGTTTCATGACTTATGGGATTGAGGAAGAGGATTAGAGTTGAGCGGTCTGACTCAACTTGCAAGTCTAACTGCACGAAATGCACGTGAACTTATAATTTTGAAAACAAAGCTTCAGCATAAGAAAAGGGAAAAAGGTTTCAGGGAAAAAGGTAAAGGTAAAGGTCATCCCGTTAATCAAGGCACATTCGTCCTGCGGGAGATCACTGCTAGGCCAGTGATTATTCAAGGCGAGTTCAGTCCGGATGGCCTAATCTCTTCTTCGGACCTACTTTTCAGGGCAACACTGATTCATTGTTAGGCCGAAGCAAAATCACTGCATGAGAACTAAGCGGAGAGCATTGCTCAAAATCTGACAGCACTGAACATGTAGCGATGCCTCAGTCACGTTCCATCTATTCGAATCAGCATGCAGCCTGTCAACTGCAGCAGCACTATTCCAGACCAATGACGCAAATCCAGATTGTTGCAAGAGCTGCACGTTTGGAGATGTAGATAGGATGTCGAAGTATGGAAGAAAGGAGGAAGTTAGTGATTACAAGGATTCAAGGAAGGGTTCTAAGATTCGAAGTTACTACATTTTGACGTGTAGAAATAGAAGATGGACGAGGAAGTTACTGATTCCACTTTCCTATACAACAAAACCCGCGTGATGCACTAAGCCCGTCATGGGTTTGGAAGTTAGAGGGGCTTTGAAGGGTGCGTTCCCTGACTAATCTCCGAAATGGAAGAGGTTTCATGGTGGACAGATGGGGTACGCCAGAATCTTGAGGAGAAGTGAGTAGGTTCGGGCGAGAGTTGGGGGAACTTGACCCAACTTGCAGGGAAAACGAGCAAAGAACGAGAAATCTGAGCCATATAAGTCTGGGTCGCTCCAAGTTTGCACATTTAGTAGTGGAAATAGATACGACTAAACGAAGGCATCTCTGAGAACGCGAGAGAACACGGGAATGCAGAGTCTCCGCTATTCCTCAGAATCCATTATGTAATTCGAGCTCGCTTTTCATTCCCGTACAAGATCGCCATGCGAATTCGATAGCCTCGGGCAGCAAAAACAATAAATATGAGCTGTTTTTAGTTGCTAGCAAAACGACTCTCCACCATTCTCGCAATCTTTCGCTGTTCAGATTTACAAAGCATGCAAAACAAGCAGTATTACTTTGCATGTTGAGCTGCAATAACGAATGCTTGTGCAAAATTCCATGTGGTGTAGTGGGTGGTGCGCGTTGTGCAGTGAAAAGGGAGTGAAATGGTAAACGTCGCCTCACCTATTCAGTTTGAGATCCATTGAGACGTGCAGGAGTAGCCAAATCGAGGAGAAAAAGTGGAAATGTCAGCTCTGACGGAGGTAAAAAGCCAATTTTCAGGGTTTCACACTGTTGCTCAGCAGGTGCAACAGACTTAAACATTTTAGAAGGCATCTCGCCACTTCAGGAGCACTTTTGTCGGTCAGAGAATGTAGAGAGTAGACCAGATGGACTTATACTTTTTCAGGTACGCTTTACACCCTCAACTTGGAGGGAGGCAGAGTGGGATCAAGTTAGGTCCAAACATCCTCGAAGGTAAACTTCAGTTACAAGTTCTCACTCTTGTCTTATCGATGCACAGCGGCAACTAATTTATTGGTCAAGAATTACTCAATATTAGCTACAGACCGCAAACACAAAGGTTCAAGATAAATAAGGATGACTGAGCAGCTCCTTGCTGGTTGGGCGATTCTCCGGGTCTACTTGTGTCATCATTCCGATGAGATCCGCCTAGATTATCAATTCATTTATCTCCGAAAGTTGGATACTAACGGTTTCCGCATCCTCAATCAAATCACAACTGATTCCGCGTCGGTAGTTGTCGAATATCTAGAGAAAATCGAAGTGAAAATGACTAAGTAGAGGAATTCTCGAACCTTTTTGCGCTGTTCCAAGTTCAGTACGACGCAAAGTTCAGCAAGAATCAAACCGAGTGAAAAGATGTCGATCTTGGAACTGTAGCGAGACATCCAAGTTACCTGGGAAACATGAGAATCTTGATTCCGATCAATTGGCCGAGATAAATAAAAACAAGGTAACATCTAACATGTCAAAACGCGTTATTTCAGCGAAATATGCAAAACTTTGAGGACATACTTGCTCGGGACTCATGTACAATGGAGTGCCTGTGCTCGTTCGAGTCTGTATTGATCCATCTTTATCGGATACTATCCGTTCCGTTGTGATTCCAAGATCGCAGAGTTTCAGCTTGTTACTTTTCTCGATCAAAATGTTGCTCGGCTGAAATGATGCACTCTTGAATTTTTAGCATCTTGAAAAAATAAATCACCTTTAGGTCGCGATGAATCAAACTCATTTGATGAATGTGGGCCACTGCGGAAACTATTTGCTTGAACCACTGTTTCATTTGAGCTAACGGTCGAGAAGAAGCCTCAGTGTGGTTCTCGAGCCAATCTCCCAAAGATTGGCTGCATTTCTGAAGACCATGATATTGATAAATGTGAAAAATATACATAAAAGGTTACCTGCATTTGTATGTAGATGAAAACGTTATTGTACTTCATACCCTTCAATTTACAGAATTTTTTATTCTCAACTAGCGTGCATGTCTTACGTTGAACATTTCGAAACTTCCTTGCTCGTTGAACAAGTTCAAATCCCAAGTGACCTAAATTCAAACAATTATTGGGAAAATAAAATCGAAAAACTCTACCTGCCATCCATCAGGTGGTCTCTCAATCCAAGTGCCGTAGTAGCGAACAATTCCGGGATGCTCGAAAACAGCCATCGTTTGAACCTCTCTTAGGGCAATTTCTTCGTCTCTGGAACGAAATACTTGCTCGAATTGCTTTTTTTTGTGAAACCTTCATACTTTGATTTCACCGAAATCCTCTTGACAGCGTAAGTGCATTTGTCGAAATTGTTCACCGCCTCAAAGACGATACCGAACGTACCCATGCCGAGCACGCTCTTGAAAGTGAACTCTTCGGCGAACCTGATATTTGTACAAATTTAGCAAGAATGTTCGATCTACGGACCTAGAGGCGAAATCGAAAACGTCTCCTCCGATATTCCGCAAGGTATGAGCTGCCGTTCCTCCTGGTCTTGCTGATTTCGTCTCTTCACTCAGCGACAGACCAAGCACTCGAGTGAACTCGGCAACAGCCATGGCGCTGTGCAGTGTGGGCTGGGCGCGCGCCTGAGAATAGCTTTCGAAATCCATCATAGGGAAAGCCAAAGAGACGGTGATTGCCTACGCTACCTGACTTCTGAGAGATCGATTGTGCTCCGTAGGTGCCTCCGGCTGCGTCCGCTCCGGTGTGTACTCCTAAATTGAGGATATGGTTTAATTGCCCAATTCCACTTTATCTATGATTCGTTTGGAACTTTCCTGTTTTTTGGCCCACACCTCACCGCTTCAACCACATGTTAGAGGTAGAAATGAGCAATGGTAGGGAGAGGATACTCTTTAGGAATAGGTTGGGGCCAAAAAACAGGAAAGTGCCATTGGTTTCGATCCAGCAGGCGATGGCAGAGAGTTTGCAGGCATTGCCGGTGATTAGGAACGTGCGTTTAGGAACCCAATAGAAAATGTTTTGTGACTATTTTAGGGACACGTTTCAGAACATTTGGAGACTTTTTTGTTCGGGTTCCTAAACGCGAGTTCCTAAACGTCCCATCACCGTATTGCCGGCGCCTGCTCACCTCGATCACTGCCCAGGCTCGTGCGCCCGAGAACAGGCTGTCCTCGTGCGGAATGTGCGTGCTGCCGTCCGGCCGATCAACCCGCATCACCACGGAACCGAAACGCAGCTTGCCTGCGACAAACCTAATCGTACCAGAACAAAACGCCTCTCACCTATAATAGTAACTCATTTCTCTGTGGTTTTTCGACGATTCCAAACAGATTCCGTCATTCTGAGTCGATCTTTGCGTGAATGGCTTTACCTGATAAACTCTACCTTCATATATATGGTTCCCCGTCGTCAGTATCATGTCAACGCCGTCCTCTCCGTGCTGCCCGCACTCTCCATGGTCGCCATCTCTGCCTTAACGAAAATAATAGCAAATAATGAAAGCAGAGAACAACAACAACCACAACAACCGCAACAGCAACAAATGCGGAAAGAGTAACCTTGCGTCCCCCTCTTCCGCTCCACCGAGCCAATCTCCCACGAGCGACGGTTTGCCGAGAGATCGGCTATCTGGAAGCAATGGTTTGCTTTTTACTGAGCTTCAGCCTATGGTCTACATTCCTACCTGACAGGTACCCGCATGCCCACCCTCGCCTCCTGCTCCGCCCGCACCTGCAAGATGTTTGAGGAGTTTGCAAAAATTAATTTATGGCTGGGGAATCGAACCAACGACCTTACGATCACGAGATTGTTGCTCTACCCACTGCGCTACATCACACACACACAGTCGCACTCACCGCCGGCGCTGCCCGGCTCGCCGAGCGTGCCGCGAATGAAGAGAAACCGCGCTTCGGGCACAGCTCGCCGAGAGTAGAAGATGCCGCGGCCCTTAAAACTGCATTATTGGATCAGATCTCGACCAACACCGAACTCTTTTTGAACCAAGACAAACGCAAAACGCTCCATGCAAAGGCGAGTTAGACGATTTGGCCGTGCACATCTTTGGGTAGAATTAGTTCTTAGAGGTGGGGTGGCATATACTATCGTACCCGACCTCTAAGAACCCCCCCCCCCGGGGGGGGGGGGCGCTCCTGCTGTTGGGGGGGTCTCCCCCTTTCCCCGATCACCTTGTTATCGACGAACTCGTAGTGCGTGTTCCAGTTGTGCTTCCAGTGCAGGAGCCTCTGCTCGTCGGGCGCACGCTCCCCGACTCCGTACCTGGGGTGTGCAAAACTTGTTCGGTCTCTCATTTCGCAATGCTCTCTCGTCGGTTAGAGAAAGCTAGAGAACGTATGAAAATGAGAGACCGAGAAATTGTTGCACACCCCGACTCCATACCGAATGCGTCTGATCTCATCCTCCGTTGTGCCCACACCGTCCGCGCCCCTGCAACATTGCATTCTATGAAGTTCTCTAACGAGAAAAGCGAGAGCTGCTGGAAAAGCATGTAAAATGCAGGTCTAGCAGCGCATGTTGCTAGGCACTTTGCCAAAATCGTTGAACCTCTCACGGACGGCGCATCATTCTAATGGGGAAATGCAGTGACCTAACATTTAGCTGGACTTTTGGCATTTACCTGCATCCGCTCCCTCCATTCTGACCGTCCTCTCCCCTGCCTCCGTTCAGCTTCACACCCAACCTCTGTCCTCCGATAAGTTCACCCGCGAGAATGCACAGGCTGCCGCTGCTGCTGCCAGCCCGGCCTGAGGTTTCGAAAATCGGGTAATGGTGTCTTCATTTCGCTCTCTCGCATCTCTGACCGGTGAGAGAATGTGTGAAATGAGGAGAGCAACTCTTGCTTTCCGCACTCTGGTCTCTTCACTCTCTTCATACTCATGCTTCATGCTACTACTTCACACAACTTCATGCTTCGCACTCCAGTCTCTTCACACTCACTGTTTAAAGCGAAAGGATGTGCGAAATGGAGAGTCAATTGCTTGTATTTCTAAAGCTACCTGGTTCGCCGTCGGCGCCGGGCTCCTCGGGATCACTGGAGCTGCGGGCAGACTCATCCCGCATGGGAGAGAGCGAACGTCCGGAGAGGTTGATGCTGACGTCGGCGCTCACGACCAGGCGTCTATAAGCAATGGTAAACGGTCCACTTCCTCGAACTCTCTAGCCTCGCTCTCTCTCTTCATATATCCACCCATCGTGAGGCGGTTGTAAACGTCCAACCGCGTATTCTCTAGGAAACATCCCATTCTAGTCTATCTTTTCACTACCTGTAACCTTGTTTTCACTCTAATACGGTAAGGAAAATTTTTCGCTCTATTCTCATTTCGCAACGCTCTATCGCCTGTCCGAGACAGCGAAAAAGTGGGTTGAAAATGAGATGCCTGGTGGGAACTAGGTCTGATGCGAACCGTCGGATAAGAACCGACTGGATGAGAACTTAATGAGGGCGAGAGACAAGAGTTATGTAATGGACGGAATATGCAAATGGTTCTCATCCAGTCGATTCTCATCCGACCTAGTACCTACCTGGTGACAATGCACATGTTGACGCCGCTCCAGTATGGTTGATCAATCGGGGAGTCGAGAGTGCAGCAGTCGACGGCGTAGATCGATACCTGAAACCCTGGTACTCACAATGAACATTGAACGCGTTTTGCACGAGAAAGTTCGACGAAGAGAGTTCTTCCAAGGTCTACTGTGATGTTAAATATACATCACTATTTCGTAATGCTTTTTGTGTTCTTCTGACCGCTGACAGAGCAATAAAGAGGTTGAGATGTGGATACCGTGTGAATCTGCCCTGTGTCTGTGGATAAGCAAGCGTCTTCATCGTCCGAGGAAGAGTACTTCCTGCCAATCGAACATCAAAATACGGCTCTCGCCTCTCTGATGCCGTGGAAAAAGTCGAGAGGAGGAGAAGGAGCAAACAGAAAATTTGAATTGGCGTTTTTTCTATATCTCGCTTCCCCGTTTATCTAGCGACTTGGCATTTTTATACAAGTCTTTGTAACTTACAGTTTTTGCTCCTTCTCCTCCTCTCGACAAATTGTAACCCTTCACAAAACTTATCAGAACTCTAAAAACGAAGAATCAAGTCTCTAGCTTCACTGGAAAGCGAGATATAGAAAAGGCGACAATTCAAATTTTCGGTTTCCTCTTTCTCCTCCTCCCGACTTTTTCCACGGCATGAGAGAGCGTGTGAAATGAATGGGCACTTGCCCGTATAAGAGATACGACGAAAAGTCAATAGAGATGTAAAGTCAATGAGTGATGCAACTAGTTCCCTCATTGGACCGGACAGCGGCGAATATGAGAGGGACTATTTGTTATGCTTTAAAGAAGCAGCTGATTCAGCGGTTTGCGAGCATGAGGAATGATCTTCGAAAGTCTACCTGCCAATCTCCTCGATGAGCGCGGTCATCACGACGATGGCGCCCTCGATTCGAAGGTGGCCGTCAGTCAGCTTGAATGTGGGCAAACAGCAGCTCCGGCTGAGGATTTCATGGATCTGTAAAGCACTTGGAATGCAAAGAAAGTCCTGGATTGGAATGAAATCGTCATTTCATGATGTATTGTAGGTTTAATGCAGTGGAGAAGGGCGCCAATTCAATATTTAGAATTTATCCTTTGACTTTTTCCTCCCGACTTTTCTCTTTTCCCTTTCCTCCCCAGACATTTTCCTGATTTAGGTGATCCTATCGAGGTCTAACCTTTCACGACTAACCTTCTCAAGGTCGGCAAACTCTTCAGCAGCGCTCATCTTGATTGCAGCCTCGAGAAGGCGGCCCACACTGAAGAGCAAAGATCGAAGGTCAAAGATCAAAGGTTTAAGATCTACGGTCAAAGGTTCCAACACTCGATTTGCAAAGTCAACTAAATTAGGTCCTTGATCTCAGCTCTTTTAGGTCGTCTTGCAAATGAAGCGGTTTATTTATTTTAATGAACGTGTTATGTAGTTTGAAAGTCTAGGTTCCACTCACACACTGCTTGGACCTCCTTGCGAAATTAGTGGCTGAACCTGCTGCTGGAAGAAGGCCAAGCTCCCGCCTATAAAGAAATGAATGAATTGGTGTGCGTCTAACCACAATTCCGATATTCAGACTCCGGGCGCAAATGAGGGAACTAAGAACACTTAACCATCTAGCATCCATCGCCTAATTGCTGTCCATATCTCTGTCGTCGCCTCTCCGCTCGTGAGCCAGTTGATGAGCGCCTTGCGAAAGGCCGACTCGGGGCTCGAAACCTGAATCGAAGTTTCTCCATTCCGCTCAATCTTTCTCTGACAAATAACGTTTTGAAGACTTGTTTTGGCGCTCCTGCTCTTTCCCGGACAATAGGGTGACAATGAAATGAGTTTCAGTGATTCCCTAAATGAAATGGTTTCCCGCTGGGTTGGTGGTCGGGGAGGTTATGGGGATGTTTTGATTTGTCCGGGAAAGTGCAGGAGTGCCCTTGTTTTATATGCCCGGAATACAGCATGAAATTCTTATTCTCACCGGTGAATTTATCGACTGCTCCAGGGTGTGAGAAGTAGAGACGCCATCCATCATGTACTACTATTCTTAACAGCAATATGGAAAAAAATCGGTGGAATACAGTCAATAACAGTAAACAGAAAGTCGCAGATGGCTTGTAAACTATTTAATGATCAAGAGAAGTGAGATTTTGGCTTTCCTCTAAGAAATTAGGAAACCTTTAGATCTATCGGTCAGTTTGGCAATGAAGCAGTCATGCTCTGAAGTCGTAAATAAGAAAACAAATAACCATCGAAGAAAGCATAGTGTAAGCATAATACTCCTACGACTAAGCGGCAATGTTTGTCACGTTGCTTTGCTGAGTGTGAGAGTCGTTTGGGCTCTTATCAACTTCACAACAAGAGAGAGAGATTGCTCTCGTAATCTGCCTGCTCGCCCACCTCTTTGAGCGGAACTTGGTAGCGCTGGGCTATCAAGATCAGGCAGATGGACTTGGAGCAATGGAGCTGCGCCACTACTGTATGGATCCCCTACTGAACCCTTCTAACTGGCCACCCCCGGACACGTTGGCGGGACGACCTAACGCGAGCTATTGGCAACCACTGGTGGAATGCAACTAATGAAGAGTGGCGCCCCATCCTCATCTGAGCGTTAACGCCTGACATGAATAAATTATTATTATTATTATTATTAGGTCGGATGAAAACCGTCGCATGAGAACCGACTATTTGAGAACCAGTTGCCTCTAAAGGGTAGTTCTTATCCAGTCGGTTCTTATACGAGGGTTCCCTCTATTTCCTCTGAGCTGTAACAATGTTTATGAACCGAAGAGTCCTTATCTGCCAACCCTTTCACAAACGGTTTATCGCTCGACATTCCGAATGAAGTGAGTGTGTAGCAGAGTTTGTAATACGGGGCGGGTAATTTGGACCCGACCGGGTAAGAGGCGATAATGAGAGTTACCCGGGATATTCGAGAATGAAATTGTAATTGGAATTTGTGTTATCCCGGGTAATTCACTATTTTCGAGGGGAACCCGATGTCCCGGGTAGCGTTACATTATAAACTCTAGTGTGTAGAGAGCATGCATACAATCTCTAACAGGCTGTTGAAATTAATTAGGTTTTGAGGGAGAGAAGGGTTGAATGGGGTGGTCATCGACTGGTTCAGCCGAAGAAACAAAGTTTCGATGAAACAAAAAAACGCCCTGCCTACCAAGAGTTGATCCACCACGTCCAACCTAGACTAGAGTTGTGGTTATATTTCTCTCGTTTTCCAACTCTGATTAAGGCATTTCTGTCAGTGCGATCATCTTGCTTCTCTCAAATTCTCTTCCTTCGCTCAGATTGAGTGAGAGAGTGTGTAGAATGGAGAGAGCCAGGCAACTGCTCTCCTCCTGTGCATTGTTCTCTCCTGTGCACTCCTGTGCATTCTTCTCTCCTTTTCTTTCCAGTGTAACATCACTCGGACCAGCTGTAAGTAGACGCGAATGCCCAGAGAACAATGTTGTCTGTCCTTGTTCATCCACACAGCTATTTGATTGCTCATAATGCTTAATTGAATAGTTTTGCTAGCGAGCAGGTTTCTATCTCAAATTCCTCCTTTCCTCCTCAACTCTATCTTTTCCTCCCAGTGTAATCGCACTCGAATGCGATCGAACCAGCTGTGGAATGTCTGCGATTGATTTCTGCTACACTTTTAGCCAACATTTACCCACATTCTCCATTCGAATTCCATTCAAATTACTGTTTACCTTCTTTTTATCGCCTTCGTCGTCTCGATTCCTTCATTTCTCCATCGAGTAGTTTTATCAACGATTATTGGTTGATTTCCAGCTCACGGCAATGGATAAGGAAACGATCAAAGAGCGACGCGCGATGAGGAAACAACTGCAGTCACTGAAAGCAATGCAGGCGGAAACGGTGTGTGAAATTAATCTTTTTTTTTCCGAGAAGATACAGTCCATTCAATGCTAAAACGAGTCAATTTGTATATTGTAGCGCTTGTGAAACTCATCTGCATGATAACGACTAGCTGTTCTGTTGTTGCCTTCCTTTTCTTTAGAAATATGTAGTGGAAATGGGGGTATCGTTCAATTAGGAAGAGGACAAACAGCTGCAGCAAACAGCGCAGGTCGAGAGGTTAGTGTTGTATAGTGGTCTGTCCTTACTCTGGGAGCATAGAGGAGAGAGGTTTATCCACACAACATGACAAGAGAGAGGAGTCACATTCCCCTAGATGGAACGTGGGGTAGACTGACGAGTTCACCTCGAGAGGCAAGAGGTGACATGCTAATGCGTATGCTAATCGAGGGATGAGGGAGGACAAGGGGATAGCCAGACGAT
>LS507885.1:791515-802157 GCA_900490845.1 Pristionchus japonicus | reverse complement strand
ACTGACGAGTTCACCTCGAGAGGCAAGAGGTGACATGCTAATGCGTATGCTAATCGAGGGATGAGGGAGGACAAGGGGATAGCCAGACGATCGATACGATATGCTAATAGGGTAGAGAGGGGATGGCTAGACAGTCCGTGCGATATGCTAATGAGTAGGACTATAGTGTAGAGAGGGGGTGAATACCCTCGATACAACAGTTAGAAGACCCAAAAATGTCTTCCATGATTTTTTCTTGTTTTTTTTCCCTTTCGATGCCCTATCCGGAACTTATTGCTGTGACCGTTGACCAAATCCATTGTAGCTCCAGTGAAACTCAAATGTGTAAACCCTCTTCAAAATGCGTTTCGAAGGATAACCTGAAAAATTCAATCTAGTCGAAATTTTAACAGGAGCGCTATTTATTAGAAAAATGAGTGGGAATTCAAATATTAATATCGAATTCAAACCATTCAAATCCTTCTCAGGACCTCGCCGTGGCCAAGGCTGAGGCTGCCGATGCTAAGCTGAGACTGCTGACGGAGAGATTGGAGAGGGTTCAGGTGATTGTTTCATCCGGCAGAATGAACTGACGACTGAACACTGTACCCTGATAGTGTCAGGCTGTATTAGCTTCACCTTTCATTTGTTAGAAATTTGTTTAATGCTGATGGCGAGATTTCATCTGTCCAATTCTGTGTTGAAGGTGCAGTGTAGGATGATTTTTGTGGCTTGATGGTGGCAGACGGTAGTTTAGGCTCTCATCTTATTTGATTCATTTTCGATGCCTAAAAACACTTGACTGATCATCAATTTTTCAATCGATAATCACTCAATTTTTAGTTGGAAGTCCAAGCACGAAAGGAGCGGATGGAGAAGCAGAAAGAGGCCGAGAAAGAAGCAGAGAAGGAGGAAAAGGAGAAGGAACAGGAACCAGTGCCGGTCCAGGCTTCATAGGAGAGAAGAAGCAGGTATGGATAGTTTTAGTCTTACCATACGAACGGAAAACGGAGGATCGGTAGATAATTGGAGTTTAGATCGGGGTCACAGCGTTCTATCCCGCCAGACAAGGGTCAGGGTTGACATAACGAAACTGCAAACTCAGGATTCTAAAGGAATTTTGAAACGCATCTCGATTCTCATTTTGCAACAAAAGCGATCAGGAGAATTGCGCTACGTTTCACAAATATCTTAAGTATGAGATCAATGTTGCAGTTCGATTACGGTTTCGCGGGAAAATTCAAAAAGATAATCCCATTGTTCACCCTTGTCTGGAGAAAACAATGGGGGCCAGAACGCTGTGGGGTGTCGTTCATGCTTTAGTGCCAGTGGGTTGTGCTGTTTAAATAAGACCCAATTATGTTTGAACTGTCCTGCGGGAGCCCACTGCTAGGCCAGTGACTATATTTAAAGGCCAGTTCAGTCCGTAGGGCCTAATCTATTCTTCGGACCTACTTTAGTACGGGGATACCTTTACCTTTATGTTTTGTACTGAGTAAGTGATCAAGTTTGCACGTGACAGCTGATTTTTGATCTTTTCAGGACCCTCTCCATGTTCACCATGAATACCTTCTCTGCCGTCTGCAACGCACAGTTTGATCGATAATTAGTAGAGTTCGAAATGCGGGTAATCGTCTCTTCATTTCACGCACTCTCTCACCGGTCAGAGTGGCGAGAGAGTGTGTGAAATGAAGAGACGATTACCCGCATTTCGAACTCTATTAATTAGCCCGAGCAAGGTCGATCAAAGATCAATTGCTAGCAGAGTTCTCCCATTTTTAACTGTATTACGGATTGTCGGGACACGTTTGCCGACTTTATTCATTGGATGACATAGCATTCAATTTCATTCCTATGTTTACTACCATCATTTCTACTTGTACATAATTGTGTTGATTTTTGAAGCAGAAGGGAGATAAGAATCGATAAATTAGGCATCTGGCCTTCTATATGTTGTGGCTGAAACATACTCTGCCAAATTATTCAAGCAATCATACGTCCAGGTCAAGAGATACACCGAGAAAAGAGAAAATCGAACTCATGCATGGTATTGTAAGCGTCTGGTCTGCTGGAAAGTAAAAAGTGAAGAAAGTCCATAGTAGACAAATTTTTGTTTAAATGTGTTTCAAGGTCTGATATGAGACAGGTGTCTCAATCTGATCCAGTAAATCTGACAATTGCGCTTTAGAACGATTCTAACTATCACAATTTGCTCATAGCAGCTCATTTTATCGATTCATCAATCTCTTCTCCTCCTCTCTTCGAGACTTGTAACGAGATAGCTGGGAACAGAAGGGGAATCGGGGGAGGAAGAGATGAGAGATGAGAGGGAAGAAAAAGCATCCCGAGAATACACTAAAAGCGAAGGATGAAGATGGTGTAACGCCTGATTTTTAATATCGATTCCCACACACACACACACACACCATTCATTGTTTGAAAAATTGATATCGAAGCAGACTTTGGAAAAAAACGTTCGATGATTGCATAACGAAGTAGTTGATGAGAACACAGCGTGTCAGAGAAGGAGTTGTCCTTTGTTCTCGCGGCGGATCACTCTCCAAGACAACATTTATGTAAAACCTGCGAAGCATATCCCATATCTCAATGATAAAAATAAATTTTGCAATTCTGAATTTACACATCTGTTCAGTAGGCCAAACGTTGCTTGTCTTTCAATTCTGATCATTGCGCATGAATTTTAAAGTCTTAATTACTATTTTTCTAATTAGCACGTTCAAAAAATAACTCCTCAGTGGCGGTCAATGGAAACCCCCACACCCATAATATTTTTGAGCTCCACATACAGAGCCCTAACACGGCGATAAGATGGATTATTTTAAAAATTATGCGTATTCGAGAAAAACTCGAAAAACCCCTGTTCTCGAATAAAAAAAACGAATGTTCTCGAATGTTCTCATCGTTCTCGAATACGCATGGTTTTACGAAAAACTCATCTTATCGCCGTTTTAGAGCTCTTTATGAGGAGCTGAAAAATAATATGGGTGTGGGGGTTTCCATCGACAGTTTCTGAGGAGTAAATTATCAAAAAATCGCAAATTCAACAGTTCTCTGTAATGATTCTGCGACTAGATCAAATATGTTTCGCTGAGCTGTACTAAAGGGAAACGCGGTTTCATGAATATTTCCAAATTGTCGGGTTGAGTTTCTCATTTCCCCCAATAGGGGAACATGAGCAATGCGATGGAGGGAAAATAGTGGAGAACCCCTCTTCGCCACCACAATTCCACTTTTGACACGCTGTGGAGAATGATTGTTTTGTATTTCCGCAAATATTCCAACAACGATTGTTCTTCTAACGCTGTTCGAAGATATTACGTTCTTGAAACACACTCATTATTGAAGACATAATTTCTTTTACATAATGTCTTCGTTTGGCACTGTTGAGCCTCTCGGTCGATAAGCTTCAGAGTGAAAAGAGAGATGCTAGGGAAGCATCATCAGAGTACACTAGAACAGAACGGATGGAGATGATGTAAAGTAGGGTTGATCGTTCGGCCGAACGGAACCCATACGAAACTCACGTAGATTCACTCTCTTTCCGGAATGAGAGTCGAACGATACGTTTTCCGTATCCTTTCCGTATCGACTTCATTCTTTGAATCGCGAGGGGAGAAGATCGGTGTGAAGGGGAAATCGCAGTTATGTTTCAGGGCTCAAATATACGACGGGTCATTTTCTCTTTAATGTACCCAGGAGAACCCTTTTCGGATACATTTTAGATATATATTCCACGCCTGAAACATAACTTCATCTTCTACACCACAATCTCACACCGCTCTTTTCCTTCGCGAATCGGAAAATGAATCGATCCGGAAAGGATACGGAAAGGCCATTGTGTGACTCTCTTTCCGGAATAGAGCGATAATTGGATCAAAGTTTCGGATTTTCGTTTTCCGTTTTCGTTTCGTCAACCCTAGTGTAAAGCTCGATTATGAATTCCGTTCTCGATCGAATCATGTGATCCTTGATCAAAATGATTCGATATTCACCTTGGACTGAACGCCGGATGGGTGATGAAGAAAATAAGTATGATTTTTTTTCGAATTTTTCCTCCGAAATGAGATAAGAATCGTTATTCTAAAGCACTTCTGATTTAGAGATATCTCTGAAACATAGCAAAAATGTTGCGATGATGCCTCTGTCTTTTGTTAGCTGTTATGAGCCTCTTTGTCGCTCAGATCCTGAGTGAAAGGAGAGATGCTAGGGAAGAAAAGCATCATGAGAGTACACTAAAAGCCAAGGATGAATCTGCTATGAATGCTGTAACGCACGATATTTTCGATTGACAACAATCGATAAATCAGTGATCGATTTACGATTTTTTTTTACGATTATAACACATTTATCAAGAGGTCAGGGGATGAGAGCTCTGATGTGCATGGCATTCCAAGTGGTTTTCCTCGCTTCGTTGAGAAAGTTTGGGCCGATTGTCGTGCGGAAAATATCGGCCCATCTTGTCATTGGGCTCACTATTCAATAATCCTGAAAAGATGAGTTCATAACGCAATTGAGAATGGAATTATTCGCGAGTGATTTGTTTTTTTTTTATTATTTTCGTGTTCCGGCCAGGATCTTCGCAACGATCGATACTCAATGAATATAATTGTAAAGTATTTACGAAACTTATCTGAACCGATAGTTGTATCCTCGTAGTTGCGATATGCTCAAACTGAATGAATAAGTCAATAAATCTTCTGATCTTTGATCTGTCACTCGTAACTGGCTGTGGTTATTCGACTTTGAAAGTCAACGATGCGACTAGTCACTTACTATGCAAATCGACCGCTTTTTACGCAAGAGAGTACGCGGAATGAGGAGTGAGAGAAGTGAAAGTGACTAGTCACATAGTTGTCTTTCAAAGTCTAGTGGTTATTATGAGGCACAGAGGTCCTCATCCACCCCCGATTCTGACGTCTCTTTGTCGGCTTGAGCAATGAGTGAAACAACAACACATGTCAGAAGAGAAGGAGGCCTCAGCCCAAGTACTCTCTTCATTCTGCCTCTTCTCTTATCTGTCAGAGAAAGTGAGATAGTGTGTGAGAGTGAGAAGTGAGTGAAAAGAGATGCTTTAACGAAACGATTGGCATTCCAGGGATCCTCCACTCTTCCACAAGAACTTTTTGTGCGCTTCCTCGGGCTAAGATTAGTTGCTACCTGCACGTTTGTGGGTCTACAATGAGATCTTCTAAGGTAGACTCGTTTAGTTTCTACGAAAAAGGGTTGGCCTTCACACATTCCGGAAATGAGACGGGGTCGATGTTCGGGGATGAACGGAAGTTTGACTTCTGGAGAAGTAGTACCCTCATCTCATCAACATACCTTATCATACCGTCAGAAACGGCGAGAAAAAACGGTGATTCGAAACAGGATAATTCTCGGTGGTAATTCCATTTAAGGGTGGCAAATGGTCACCAAAATGTGAAATCACGACAAATTTCGCATCATCTCTCGAGAGAATCGAGAACGGAATCGCATCATTTCTCCTTCCTTCCCTTTTCTTTTGTCTGTGCTACTAGCGAAATGATTCACCCATCGACATTTTCATTTCACAGTCGAAGGAATTTCATCCGAATCGAAGGTTTCTCATCGAGAGCAAACCGCAATCAGGCGCGCTCTGATGGAATTCTTCGATTATTTATAATTTCGCGCTCTCGGAAGGCCCCCGCGTTTCTAGCCAACCTCCACAGGAATAAGCAACTTGAAATAGGAAACCGTGATCCTCTAACTTTTCTCGTGACCCTACTCCGCTGAGCAGTTTTCCCAATCATCGTTCTATCTATTGCTCGACTTTCCCTGAGCACCTCGAAATCAAACATCATCAAGCAGTAATTGCAAGATGATAATAAGGCTAATATCTTCATGGATTGTAATTGCCAATAGTTGTCAAGAACAGTTTCAGCCTACAAAATGGTAAAGATCAGAGCAGAATTCCAGCAACCGGAAACCGATCAGCGCGAAATCTGATTGAACGACGCTGTTTTGCCACTTGTTGCTCGTATTTTCGCCTCCTCCTACCGAGAAACGGGCGAACAGTTGGCGGGCTACCCCTCGTTGCCAACAACCTAATGAGCGAATTGCATGAAATTTCAGAATATTTTACTGCAGTGATACGTTTCACAGTGACTTTCTGAGTAAAAACGATGAAGCACTTAGATTACTCCTTTGCTCTTCATAGAAAACCAACATCAATAATCCTCCCGAACCGCCGTGATGAGTTTTGTGAAGAAGCAAGTCCCAATCAATCGATAATCCCAGCCCGATCTAAATCTGTCCTCTTCTCCCAGAGGCGTTTCACTCCACCTTTTCATCATCATCACATATCTCAATCTCTCCTCCCCATCCTCCCCCTCTTCCTCCCCACTCCTCCCTCCTCTCTCCATTCCGCACGCTATCTCGTCTTCTCTAGCCCATGATAGAGGACTATGATCAAAGAGAGAAAGAGCACCCATCCTCCCCCTCTTCCTCCCCCCTTCCCTGCCGTGTGGATTCCTCCTTCTCATTGTAATACCCTCTGTTTCTGACTTCTCCTCCTCCTCCCCTCCTTCCTCCACTTTACGGGGGTGGAGGAAGAGAGACTCCGCCTCTTAAGCCCGCAGGCATAGGGATCAGGCCGATGCGATAGATTCAGAGAAGAGCCGGGGAGGAGGGGAGAGGCAGGCATCTCTCAGATCAGTCTCGGGCCTCGGTTCACTCCGGAGTTCAACTCATTCCTTGCTCATTGCTTTCTCGTTTCATGATTGACTGTGCTGCCTCATACTTGCTTGACTTTTGATGTAGTCTATCGATTCGTTTTCTCAATTCTAGCATACGGTAACTCACTTCGCGATTCATCTTACTGTCCCGCTGCCGTACCGATTATCGATTGCCTACCGTAGATTATCGATCGATATCCCAGGTTTTTGACGCGGCTGCGACCTTCTCTCCTACCGTAACCCCAAGCAGCAATGGACGCCATCAAGAAGAAGATGCAGGCGATGAAGATCGAGAAGGTACGGTATTTGGATTTATTTGAATTTGAATTCCCGCGCTTAATTTAGCATTTCTGAACTTTTGGTCTTTTTCAGTAGGAATCCCGACGTGATTGGGAAGTTTAGACGCCAATGGCTTTCTGGCATTGGTGAAACTCGTTTGTGTCAAGCTTAGCATAGAATGAATCCCACCCTTCCTCGTCTAGCAACGCAATGTTTGGGATGACGAATGCATGATTTCCCCGATTTCGAGGGCGAAAAAACCTGGTAGCGCTGAATCACACTTTTTTGCACCTGAAATATCAGCGTTGGAAGCTTTTCGAAAATCGATAGTCTCTGATTAGGCACTACAATCAATCGATTGATAGGACTACACTTGCCCTGTCCTCAAAGCCCCGTGGGCTCATCCATTACTTTCCCTCCTCCTACTCTTTTCCTCTCCGTCTACCCCCCCCCCCCCACCCCACACACCCCTCCGCTTCTCGGAGAATGTTACAGCGTCGGGTGCCAATGCGCCAACGAGCAATCGACTGACTCTCTCGTTTTCACCTACTCACTAGTACAACCTCCTGATATTCGCACCTCACCGCACCCAAACTTCTCGATTGAGCGAAAATTAGCTGTCCTGTCGAAAAATCGACAGGATCACGAGAGGAGACAGAAAGAGGCGCGAATTCAAATTTGAATATTCCAGGACAACGCCCTCGACCGCGCCGATGCCGCCGAGGAGAAGGTCCGCCAGATCACCGAGAAGCTCGAGCGCGTCGAGGTTTGATCTTTGATCTCTGAATCCTGATCTTTGATCTCTAGCCAGATCCTAGAGTGTAGTTTGAAAGAATGAGCAGTCAGTCATCGATGGCTGAGATGTACGGTAGTCTTGGATCCATAAATCGATAATCAATCAATGAATTCGCAGGAGGAGCTTCGCGACACGCAGAAGAAGATGATGCAGACCGAGAACGACCTCGACAAGGCCCAGGTACGGTAGTAGTTATTGATTTATGTTGAACGTGGTTTTTTGTGCTGGGAGAACGTGTTCAGATACGTTTCATGACTAGTTCAAGTGCTCTTGAGAACAGCAGAAAGTGATAGGGCCGATTCTCCATACACAAAATAAAATCAGTTATCGATCATCAAAAATCGATACTTCAGGAAGACCTGACCACCGCCAACTCCCAGCTCGAGGACAAGGAGAAGAAGGTCCAGGAGGTACGGTACTTTCCCTCTTATCGATTCCGGCTTTTCCTAATCCCCGGCTCCCGGGTGCCGGCTCTTGCAGGCGGTTCCAGGTTCGCCCAGATCCATCCACTACGAGCACGATTACGGTAAGCACTGGGGTCCACTTATCGATAATTAGTTAGTGACTCCCGAGGGGTGCAAAAAAAATCGATTCCCGATATCTTCTAGAGCGCTGTGTCGTTGTAATTTAGTGTGTGAGTGTATGTGCTGTTTGACTTTACACCATTCCATCTATCTCTATCTCCCCTCTATCCCTATCCTCCCTCCTCGCATCCCCCGCAGGCGAGAGAGGCGGGGCGAGTGGAGAGACGCAGAGAGAGGCGAGACGACGAGAGAGTGTGTGATCGGGAGAGAGCGCCGACGGGCAGAGGGCGGTTAGAGAGCGGGGGAAGTGGAGAGGCGAGAGTTTCCGAGGGATAAAGTGTACTCGGGATGAAGCTGCTTGGATGAGGGGCAAGGCGCACTAACAACTTGCCACAAACGGTTTGAGAAACCGAAATGATAATGAGAATCCATCCACAGATAAAGAACCGACTATTCTCATCCAATCACTGACAACCAATCAGAATTATAGCGATGACAGGGCCCTTTTTCCTCACCGATTCCAGAAAGGCAACAATCTCCACACTGACAGCTCCGATAGTGGACGCCGCGTCATTTTAGGGCGTAGGCAGAGCCGGAATTTCCCCCACCCTCCCTCACCCCAACAATTATCGCTTCAAGTCAAGCGCACCCTGCTCGCCACAGATCATGTGGCTCTTTCCGGTATCACTTCTCTTGATTTCGAGCCAGCATGGATGGTTTTCGAAAGCCAGATCCGGCGAATAGCTGACTAACTAGTAGCCTACTGTAGGGTTGCTCCCGGATTCCTAGAGTAGATCACGCAAATCCTTTCCCCCGCATCCCCCTCTTCTTCTCTTCTTCTTACAACGATGAGACGCCATCGGGAAAAGTGCGCAAATACAGTTCTCCCTCCCTCCTTCTTCTCCCTCTTCTCCCACCAGTCCCCTCCTCCCTTGATCCAGAGAGCTCGCTCCTCATCTACTCGTGACAGCGACTCGTTGTTTCAGTACTGTTCATGCGTTGTCTTAAGCTTACGGCACTGTTAGGCACTGTCCTTAGGCACTGCTCTGTACCTACCTTGTGCCTTAGAGATGATGCTTAAGCCCTTAAGGTAAAGGCTGCTCGCCTAACCCGTTCACTTGACCCTGTCTTCTCATACCCACTTATTACCGATCCAGAGCTCCGCCAAACCCGCTTGCCGCACCATAATTGGTCGCATTAATCGGGCCGGGGATTTATGTAACATCATCAGCCGAGGCAGGAACGCTTAACCCCAGGGCGCGGCGGCTAGTTCACTTAGTGAAGGGAGAGGAGAAGGGGGGGGGGAAGAGCGAAAGTTATTGTGCACATCGCATTTCCTTGGCATTCTCTCCCCCTTCGTTTCCTCCCCCCTTTCCTAGAGGGGAAGGAAAGAAGATAAGGTCGTGGATTACTCACCCCGGCAATACCTTGCGCCCCTTTTCTTCGTTTCTTCTCATCATTCCTTCTTCTTCTCGATCGAATCTGCGCCGCTTAGGCGTGTTGAGCCATTTTCTAGCGCATTTGCCGGCCCGGGCGAGTTGTAAGAGTGGCACTAATCCTTTTGCAAGGGCAATGCTCTAATTGCGCCGAGCTTGTGAGAGGAGTTGGGCCTTTTCCCCTCACCCGCGTTCTTTCTTCCCCCTCCTTATCAAAATATTTGCGAATATTATTTGCCAGAGAGCAGTTTTCCGATCGATCGATACCGATCAGAATGTTGCTATCATCATCCTGGCATTTATCAGCGTCCCTCTCTCCCTTTTCCTCCTCCCTGTCTCTAACCTCCTCGTACCAAACCCGTGAATCACCCTCGATTCCTCCTCTCCTTGTATTGCCTTGGGCGCATGGCCGCTCAAGAACCACCCCCACTCAAGTTGTTCGATCATGTTCGTGTGTTCATGTTCCGTGTTGTGTGTTCGCGCCGAGCCCACTTGAGAGGACCGTCATTCACCCGAACCGGCAAATAGGTACTTCGAACCGGCAAGTCCCGCAGCCATGTCCAAGTCAGCCAAGGATGGAGCTCAACAGACCTCTCTTCTTGATGTCCTCAAGAAGAAGATGCGTCAGGCTAGGGAGGAGGCCGAGCAGGCTAAGGGTAATTTTGCGTTCCGCCCGTTTTCGTGTTCCCCGAACGTACGCTCGTTAGCGCCGATTTTGTAGACGAGGCCGATGAGGTGAAGAGACTTCTCGAGGAGGAGCGCAAGAAGCGCGAGGATGTGAGTGCTTTGTCGTTCCTTGTCCGTCCTCTGACTTACTGTGGTTAGCAACGAGTGCCTTCCTTGTACAATTTTGCATTAGGGTCCAATTATTATTGCCAACGAAAACACGAGGACTTTCCGGTTGACTCGCGG
>LS507885.1:777778-791415 GCA_900490845.1 Pristionchus japonicus | reverse complement strand
AATGACCTTGAGGGAACTCGAACTCTGGGTGTGGCGCACTTTAGCTCTGATCTAAGAACGTAAGCTAAGGATTACAACAAGATAATGATACCTTAGGAAGACTACCTTAGCACCCTAGGCCGACCTTAGCCCTACCTTAGCTGACCCTAAGCCCCGCTTAGGCTGAGGCCGAGGTCGCCGCCCTGCATCGTCGCATCGTGCTCGTGGAGGAGGATCTGGAGCGGACGGAGGACCGCCTCAAGACGGCCACCGAGAAGCTGGAGGAGGCCATGAAGTCCGCCGACGAGGCCGAACGGTATGCCCTTAGATCCTCACTTATTCCAGGCCGAGGCCGAGGTCGCCTCGCTCAACCGCCGCATGACGCTGCTCGAGGACGAGCTGGAGCGCGCCGAGGAGCGTCTGAAGATCGCCACCGAGAAGCTCGAGGAGGCCACGCACTCGTGCGACGAGTCCGAGCGGTACGCGTCGCGTCGCCGATGACGCGTCGCGGTCTGCTGCTTGGGCTGCGCGGAGGAGAAGCACTGTCGTTGTCCACTGTCTGTCTCTGCACGCTTCGCTTGGAGTTGAAAAAAGTCTCTACACGAAATGACCAACTTTTGATTTTCGCTGAAATTTGGGCGGGAATTTGAATTTGAATTTGCGCAGCGCACGCAAGTCGATGGAGACGCGCTCGCAGCAGGACGAGGAGCGCGCCAACATCCTCGAGGTCCAGGTCGACGAGGCCCGCGTCATCGCCGAGGACTCGGACCGCAAATACGAGGAGGTCCGTCGTTTAGGCAGCCGGAGCTTGGGCAGAGCCGGAGCCGGATACAGGACGCGCTGCATGTCCCCAAGTGTTATGTGTGCTAACGTTCAGGGCTTGGCACCTTCTATTTCAGGCTTACATGTTGATTGATTCTAATAGAACAACGAAGCTCGCATCACTATCCCGCTTTTCGGATCTCACTTTTGAGAAGTGCCTGAAACACAAGCGGGATAGTGAATGGATACAAATTCCTCATACTTACATGTCGATTGATTAGAGATTCAGAGTGTCTAACCCCCATTTTAGCGCCAGACGCGCCTTGTCTTCGAGAGTGGACATCGACGACGACAAGTGCAACGAGCTCGAGGAGCGCCTCAAGGCCGCTGCCGCGCGCGCCGCGGATGCGGAGAACCGCGCGGATGAGGTTACTTGATGTTACTAATCGCATGCATCTTCGTTGTTTCCTTGCCGGTCCAGATCACTGTTTTTTGACCTAAAACTCAGTGAACCTGATGATCTGGCCTTGCAAAAGCACCCGTCGTCCACCGTCCGTCCACGCTTCTCCACCGCAGCCCACCGCCGCACGACCGCGACGCACCTAGGGTTTCACGCGTCGCGGTTGGCTAATCTGGCTTGTTTAGCGTCCGCAAGGTCATGGAGAACCGCTCGTTCCAAGATGAGGAGCGCGCCAACTCGGTCGAGTCGCAGCTCAAGGAGGCCCAGATGCTTGCTGAGGAGGCCGACCGCAAATACGACGAGGTGCTTGGGTGGGGTTGCTGTTGGGTACGGTACCCAGGGTTACGGTAGTCTGGAACCAAGTACGGTAGCTCACGGTCTCTCACCTAAGTTATGGCGGCTTCAAACGACAGTGCCTCTCTAACCGGCACCGTAGCCCTTCTACCGTACCCTCCCTCCGTGTGATGCCTGTTTGCCTGAGGTATCAATAATCAATGCGTGCCTACTGTAATAACCGCAGCGTCCTGTACACGTATCCACACGCTCAGCACCGCTGGGCTGTCCACGCTTCTCTATGTTGGTTGGCGAGATCAATCGATGCGATCTTCGGATCAATCGATCGATCACCAGTTACCGTATACTGAAATATCGATTGCAGGTCGCCCGTAAGCTGGCCATGGTTGAGGCCGATCTCGAGCGCGCTGAGGAGCGTGCCGAGGCCGGAGAGAAGTGAGTTACGGTAGTCATACTGTAGGCCAATCGATATCGATTACTTCTCTTCAACACCCTTACTCTACTAGTAGCCTGCTCGACTATCAACCGTGATTCAGGACAAAGTCTCTTAATTTGGTCGATAGTCGAGTAGGTTCTCTACTGTAACCGCCTCTTATCGATCTATCGTACCCCTAGCTTCTCCATTTCTCAATGACCTATCTACCGTAACCTAATTTACCTACAGTTCCCCAGTCTATCCACCCTCAGCCTCAGCACTTGATCTCTTGATGCTAGTAACCACGGCTTGCACAATGAGCTATTCCGCTTTCTAAACACTTTCTGCTTTCATCCTTCAGATATCGAGCATATAATCAAGCGCTAACACCCCTTTCGAGCTTGGGCGATTAAACCGTTCCACTAGTACCGCTCACGCGAGACTTGTGCTCGTTAGCGCCGACTTGCAGCAAGATCGTCGAGCTGGAGGAGGAGCTGCGCGTCGTCGGCAACAACCTCAAATCGCTCGAGCTGAGCGAGGAGAAGGCGCTCGAGAAGGAGGACTTCTACTCGGAGCAGATCCGCCAGTTGGACGCCAGACTCAAGGAGGTTGGCGCACGTCTGATGTCGCGCACTTCTGGCGTCAGGGGATTTCTAGGCGCCTCGTCCTCTTCGCTAACTCTTCCGTCTCATCTAACCCTGAATGCAATGAATAACGCTTTCAATCGCGCTAACCACTCACTAACCACCACTCTGAAGCTCTGCTAACCGTGTCCGATTAAATCCTCATGTTCCTCCTCTTTTCCTCCCCCTCCCTTGGCCCTCCGTAATTTAGCGTTCCGGTAGTAGCCCGGCCCTTGCGGTCCCGTACTTACGCTCGTTAGCACCGACTTGCAGCAAGATCGTCGAGCTCGAGGAGGAGCTTCGTGTCGTCGGCAACAACCTGAAGTCGCTCGAGGTCTCGGAGGAGAAGGCTCTCCAGCGTGAGGACTCGTACGAAGAGCAGATCCGCACCCTGTCCGCCAGACTGAAGGAGGTACGGTAGATTACGGTAGTTCTCCCGGTCGGACCCTAGGTCAGACCGATGATTGCCCCCTTCTGTGTCCCTCTATTGTCGACAGTCCGTCAAGTCCGTCAGGCGCACATCCGGGTTTCCGTAGAACCGGGAAATGCCCAGATTCGAGAACCGTAATCAGCATCCGTCGTTTAGGCCGAGACCCGCGCCGAGTTCGCCGAGCGCTCCGTGCAGAAGCTCCAGAAGGAGGTCGACAGGCTCGAGGGTGCGTTCATATTTTCCGGTCACGGCTCCGGCCTCGTGGTGCACCGCTTTCTGCCTTTTGTCAAACGTCGCTGTCCTACACTGTCACTGTGCTTGTGTCTCTGTTTCTGCTCAGTGTAGATAAGATGAGAGAGATCCTTCGCTCCTCTCGGAAATCTCTCTCTCTGGCAGATTTAGTGTAAGAGAGCGGGGGCGCCACACCTGCCTCTGAGCACTGCTCTCTCGCTTTCGCACGCTGTCTCGCTTGCCTCTAGCTGTCTGTTGCCTCTCCGATCTTAATGATCCCTCGCCTAGCTCAAAAAACGCGGAGAATAGCGGGAATCCGCCTCTCAACTACTTGAGATGTGAGAGGAGAGGAGAAGAGTGGCAGGATTCTCAGGGATCGGGAGAAAGAGAACCTAATGAGTGGTAATTTTCTGGAAACGCAAGATAGAGAAAGATCAGAAACCACAGCTAGCTTCAGCCTATAGGGCACGCTTGAAAAACAACTCACTTTGCCACAGAGCACATCAAAACCACGCTAAAACACACTCGGTGCGCCGCTTTCCGCGCTTTGTCAAACGTCGCCTCCGTGTCACACCACGTCCGTGTCCGTCCTTTAGACGAGCTTGTCGTCGAGAAGGAGCGCGTGCGCAACCTCACCGAGGAGATCGAGCAGACCGTCCAGGAGATCCAGGGATCGTAAATGTATGTCCATTTGCCGGTTCCGGTTCCCGGTTCCGGTCCTGTGTGTCTGTGTGTGCTGCATGCTGCCACTAATCCGAGCACGAAAATCGATATGGTTACCGTACCTTGAAGATACCGTACCTTAACTTTTCCGTCGGTTGTTTCAGAGGATAAGGATAAGGAGACGATCCGTAACAAGGAACTGCAAGAGGAGTTGGACAAGCTCGTCCAGGAAATCAATGCCGTCTAAACGACGGCTCCGGCTCCGACCCATCAAACTCTCCACCTCTAGCCATGATTGTCTTCCCCTATCCCGATTTCATCCAAAGATTAGCCCGGTTAAAACCTCCTGTACCCTCCCCTCCTTTCGGTGTGCTCCATGTCTAGTATAGAATCAATCCCCTCCTCCAAACCCCGTCCTATCTATGTTTCCTCCTCCCCCTTTCTTCCCCCGTCCCCTAACTATCTACGGGCCCATTCTCATCCGATGTTGTGTGCGAACGGCAGGTGAGATTTTGTTATTTGTTGATCTGACCACTTACAAAACGCATGATCCAAATCTAATCGATTTTTGTACTAGACCGCTAATTCCGAGAATTTTTGGCGCCAAATTCAAATTCGAATTTTGCAGACGAGCTCGTCCACGAGAAGGAGAGGTACAAGAGCATCTCCGAGGAGCTCGACCAGACCTTCCAGGAGCTGTCCGGCTATTAATTCGTTCCACTCTGTACCGCCTTTTCCGCCCTATAAACCCACTCCGTTTATCATCAATTTGCTTGTATTTACACACCACCACCACACCCCTTTCTAGTCGCTCCGAGACCCGTCTAGTGCTCTCTACACCACCCCCTTTCTTCTCTCAGAAGAACCCCCTTTTGCTCAATAGTCGGCTAGTTCGACGTTTCCCACTTCTGCACCAGGTGCCACACCACCCGCCGCACCACCACCGTTTCTTGTACACCGCACATACTCGTGACTACACTTTGATATACTACCTATATGTCTCCACTTTCCTAATCCCGTCTCGCTCTCTGCCCTATGTATATTGGAGAATCTGCAGGTTGACAATAAAAACCCACAAAATGACTTCGATTCCTCGCACATCTCTGATCATTCGTAAGCGTGAACTTCTAAATACGTAAAGCTAGTACCCAGTGAACCCCCACTAAATGATGATGCGAGTGGTGGTGTGTGCAACATGGTGAATCGGGAAGGGATCATAATCAGAATGACACTATCCGAAAGAGACGTTCTATCGGTTAAAGGGACAATCGACTTGAAATGAAGGGTTCCCTGACGGAACCTCTGAATAAGGGGGTATGATATTGATGAACTGAGATTAGAGGTCTGAGAAAAGAATCATCTCTGATTCGTTCTTATCATCGTGTGGTCCACAAGACTCCACAAGACGTGTGGAGTAGAAAAGAGTTGGGTGCAAAATTGGAAGATACCATCTGTCAAAGCTAAGACAGCGTCATCGAAGCTCAGACAAAAGAGTTTCAACGAGGGATCAATACTTTTGGATGTTATTTTCTTGTGATTTCTTGCTTGTGCCGGTTCGAAGAACAAATATATGATTATTCCGAATTCGAGACTTCCTGAAGGATTCCTCAAGCACTTGATTACATGCGCTTCACGCCTTTTCCATCGGAGAAGGATCAGTAGGGATGGATTCTTTCATGCCCCAATCCTCCCTCTCCCCCTCCTGACATGTGTTGTTGTTTCACTCATTCGTCTTCCCGCCGACAAAAGACGTCAGTTTGAGTCAGGTTGAGAGGACGGGGAGGGGGTGGATTAGGATCTCAGCTCAGAATAACTGCTGAAATCAAAGATCACAAATCGAATTAAAAGTCCGAGAGGTTGCACGATTAGTTTGTGATTAGGTTTCAGCGATTGCTCAAGATCTGAACATTCTTTCGTGAGTTGATGTTACAAAGTTATCCATGAGAAAAACTAATCAAAAAGCATGAATATTGTTATGCGTAAAATAGTCAATGGACGCGAATTTTCTCGGGCCTTACACCATCTCCCTTTCGTCGGAGCTTCATTCCTCGCTTTTAGTGTATTATCGAGATGCTTTTTTTCTCCTCGCATCTCCCTTCCTCTACTCTTCCTCCTCTCCTTCGCTTTTCCCAGTCCCTCCGGAACGATCATTCGCTATTTCAGTTCAAGTCATGAAAACGATGTACATCGATCGATGAATGCTCAAAGCGGCTCAAAGCGCAATATTCCAACATCAGGAGAACAAACAAAGTGCCTCCGGGTGAGTTTCATGGGTAGCATCAATTCAAAAGACAACAAAGACTAACATTGGATCTTCAATCGGTGACAAAATAACCTAAGAACCGTTCAATTTCCTCCAATTCTGATCAACAACTCATCAAAAAATTCGAATTCACTCAATGAATTTGTTCGGCATCTAGCATCTATCCATTCTTTCCGCACCCTTTCATTCCTCCTCCTCCTCCTCATCCACCTCCCATCGGCCGTTTACCCTGTCTTCTTCGTTGCTCTGTCAAAACTCTGTTCTCCAGATATGCTTCGCAAGCATAATAAAATCAGTGAGACTCCAGAATATCGTTGGTTTGTTGGACACTTTTGAAGAATACGAAAAAAAAAATATATTTTATCAATTGCTCCAAGGAATTCTTTTCGAACGGGATCACTTCTTCCGACACCCTCCTCCTCCTCCTCCTCCTCCTCCCATCGGCAGGCCTGCCATGATGCCCAGTCGAAAGATCAAATGCTTGTTTCTTAGGATACGCTTCACGAAGATAATGAAAGGAGAAAAACTCCAGATTAATGTTGACTGGATTGAAGGCATGCAAAAAATCAACCGATAAATTTATCAACTTTTTCACTTCTTTCCACACCCTTTCCTTCCTCCACCTCCTCCTCCTCCTCCTCCTCCTCCTCCACCACCCATCGGCCTGTCTCCCTGCCTTCCACGGTGATCACCCCAGTTGCCGCGATGCTCGGGCCTGTTGTCGCCTGAATTTCAAAGTGTGAATTTATAGAGAATCTCTCCGCGCTTTCTCATTGATCAATGAAACTGGAGAACCTGGACGATGCAATCTTCCCTAAACAATGAGCACGATCGTGGAAACAACAGTAAAGCAAGCTTGAACTCAATGCCTTTTTCTAAAATTGCTCACCAGCAGGTCTCACGGGAGGCACCGGCGGAACCGGTCTCGGCACCGCAGGCACTGCAGGTGCTACAGGCACTGCAGCAGCCGGTCTCGGGGCTCCATCCGGCCTGCTCTTCGGGTGCCCGGCGCACTTCTTTCTCGGTTCAGAACTCTTGGGAGGCTCGGGAACTGCGGGTCTAGGTACACCGGGTTTCTTGTCACAGGACTTGCGAGGTTTTGCCTCATCTCTGGCAGGAGGTGAGGGTCGTGGCTCCCTTTCTCGCGAATGATCGCGCCACTTTCCGCCATGCTCGTGTCGGTTGTTTCCGCAGGTTCGGTTATGCGCAGGCTTCGGTCCTGAAATGAAGCAAATTACGACCGCTCAGCTCATTTCCATGTACAGGAATGGCAAAACACCCTAGAAAGTGCTCGTCTTTCGCACGGGAATGAAATAATTCACGACCGCTCATCTCGTTTCTTTTTGCACACGACTGACTTTGAAGCAATACTGTAGTACCTGTCTCTGAAGGAGTGGGTCTCGTAGCTCCCTCAGGCCGTTTCGAGTGTCCCGGCCACCACTTGTGACCGTGCCCTCTGTTGCCGCATCCCTTTCTTGGTGCGGCAGTTGAAGTGAGAGGCAGTGGAAGTGGAAGCATTGCTGAAATTGTCAATTATTCCCCAGTGATTGAGTAGACTGAAGTTTAGCAGTGAACTCTCGGGTGCGGAAAGCAAGAGTAGACTCGTAAGGCGTCACTCCGATCGATGAAAGAGCGTGTGAAATGAGGACAGTAACTCTCTTACTTTCCCCGCTCTACTCAAAGTCTTAGGGGACGTACATGTCTGAGGAGCATCCCGCACCGGCTCAGGAACAACTGGATTGAAGGCACTGTCTGAGGGGCGGATGCAGATCACCTCTTGCCTGAGCCGGATGAAACCGGTCAAAGGCTACTCACAATTCGGTCAAAATCAGTGAATGAGATGACTTTTTGAATGAGAAATACCCAATTGTTTTTGAAGCACCACAACTTTCGGTCTCTCCCTACGAGTATCCTTGATTTGGTTTTAATTTACCAAGGGACTCAACCCTTACATGTCTGCGGAACATCCTTCACCGGCTCGGGGAGAACCGGATTGAAGGCGCTGTCGGATGGGCGGATGCAGATCACTTCTCGCCTGGGAATTATCATTTCAGGCTACTGATGTTCTGTAGGCCAAAGTAAGTAGTAAGTGAACGAAGCACCTAGCAATTCTATCAGTGATTTTTAATCGGCTGGTTTACGTTAGTTGAAAATAATGAAATTCTGACAGTGATCATGAATCTGCGGCTCTATGTCAGTGAAAATGAGAAAAAGATCGTACAATTCACTCAAACTCGCAGCTTCCCACATTCCATAAGCCACGCAACCATCTCTTGGCTGGGCGGGCAGAGTAGGTGTCACATAATTACTAGCTCTCCTAATCAAACCGGATGAAACTGGACTGAAGCTACTTACAGCTCAGTCAAACTCGCTGCTTCCCACATCCCATACGCCACGCAACCGTCTCTTGGCTGGACGGAGAGAGTGGCAGCTTGGTCGCTGCCGCACTTGGGTGAGTGGCCTACGAGGAGTGATTATTGATTTTATCTCATCTGCCTCTGTTTATTGTTATCTTCATCCAAACAGTGGGAATATGTGATCAGTATTCTTGATTGAGCGCGCTACGTGTTGGAATCCAGAAAAAATGGTTAGATGTAAACGTACCTACTAGCCACCGGAAGTAGGTCACACTATTGTTTGCAGCAGCTGTCCAGCGATCCTTCACTGCGGTTTGATCAATCCAAGCACCAGTGGTGGAGAGTTGCTCTTGAATGAGAAATTGTCGGTAAAGTTTCAGACTGAGTTTCACAAGTGATTGAATAACAGATAAATATCGAATTGACAGTGTTGCCATGATTTTCGTTGAAAAATATTCTAAATTACTGAAAGTTATTTCTAGAGAATCTAGAACAGAGCAGTATTCGTTGCTTGCCATAAGGAAGAGAAAAGAAGAAGAACACTCTGTGAAGGGCCGTAAAAGCAACTATCAAACTCGTACTGGCTACCGCCCGATTCTCCACATCATTCTTGATCCAGGGAAGGTGCGAACTTAGAGTTGTACAGTACTTCGAGGCCTGGGAACGAGAGATTTATTCAGATGGAAAGAAGAGTAGAAGTACCTCTTGAAAATTAAGTTGGTTTGTTCCCTTTGTCATACAGCTGCCAGGAAAATCGGCTGCTTCATTGGCTCGACAGGAGAATGGATTTTCTGAAATAGTACCTTTGGACAACTTGGGAAATAAAACAAGGAACTTAAATGAGAGTGAGAAAATCGATAGGTTTTACCGTATTTGCAGAGCGCATTCTTTCCGAAGTTGGCGCTCTAAATTTGAGCGATTATTCATTATCTTTGTTCAAAGCCTTACATCAAGCTTCATCTTGCCCAAAACCGCATCGACATTGGAGCCGGACACAGGGAGTGCGCCGGGAAAAACATCCCCACAAGTCGAATTAGCCTGAACGGATCGATTGGATGGTGATCTTTGATCTTTGATCTTGAGAATGACTTGCCTGATTGATAACCGCAAAGTAACAAGCGTTGTCTTGCACTAGGGTTCTGTACGGAAGGGAGTCGCATTTGAGCCGGAGGTAGTCTGAGTTAGTGTTGATTAGTACTGCATTCGGAAGCGAACTGATAACTACTCGGTTTTAGCAATTTAGAAGGAGTGACTGCTCAAATTTTACCTGGAGTCGAAGTTTCGCCGTTTAGGCAGAGAAAAATGACTTGTAAAATAAGGAGAAATAACAGAAGCAATAATGTTCCCATCCCCAAAGCAGAAAGTGAAACTGATCATGCACTGTCTTTTTTATACGGCAGTCAACAGTAAAATTTTGGAATGGATTATGAACCATTTGGATGCAAAGCGCTACCAATATGCTTCTCTCATTCAATGATCAAGTGTCAAGTAACTACAAGACGAAATCAGCTGATGCCGAGTCCCTGTTTCACTCAAAACAATTTAAAATAATAGCTCAAATGGCATTTTTCTATTGACTCCGTCGCTCTGTTGAATTAACTGTGAAGCATACTTGCCTTGTGAAACAACTTCTTTGGTTGAAAAAGAGAAAAAACTTTGATTGAATTTGAGATCTCTCTATGAGAAATTTTTTTACTCCTCTCCGAATGTATGCCATCGATGAATCCGAGCCAATCCAATGTAATACTCCTTTGTTAAACGATCACATCATTCTCACTCAATAAATCTCAAGTTTGCATCGGTCAGGGGAGCGGAACAGCATCCCACTTTCAAATTTGGCGCGCGCACTCTCGCTCTTGTGTTTGCTCACTGAACATTTGCACATCTGTTCCTCTTACTCGGCGGGCAATAGAGCCATTTGGAGTGTTCGGAAAGCGCCTGTGCCTTTCCATTACATGGTTCCTTATGTCAATTCTCGTCTACTCGCGTTCTTATTGTCGTTTATTGTATTTTTTACATCCTCCTTATAATTAAATGAACAGGAAACGAATCATGCCCCCGACTCCCGAGATGGTCGAGCAGTTCCAGAGGGCGAGGGAGGCGATGATTGTGAGTTTATTCTGTCATTTTTCTTATTTGACTCTTGCGAAAGGTAATTTGCTAATGACTAACGCTACAGTGGATTGTTACAGGCCGATCCTTACTTTATCGACGAGTCCATAGCCAAGTTGTCGCCTGAGGCTCAGGTGCATGCAAGAGCGGTACTATTTTAAACTACTCTCGAAAGAATTAGTTCGTATTATCATTCAACGTTAATTAGCCAATCAATTAAGATCCGCGACATCGTCCTGACCGAGGCGGACCACGATACGATGAGGGCAAGGGTGAGATTGTTTTTGTTTGCATACATTTTTCACCAGCCTCGGGGGACGCATTGAGGCAATTGGTGCCCTATTCATTTATCAGAAATATGAAACCGAATCGATTCTATCATTCTTCCGCAATTTGATTTGTATACTGAGATGTGGGCGTTGCTTCGCTCTCCCATAATGCCATTACAGATCCTCGTCATCCGCTCTGCCGGAATGAGGAGAGTTTTTCTTCCCTTGCTAATGCTACTTCAGATCCTCGCCATCCGCTCTGCCTTCTCACCCGCCATCAGCAGGGAATTGGACGAGCACAGGTCAGTTTCAGAATAAAAGAGATTCTCTAAAATTTGGAAAACTCCACTCACAACTCACCAGTTAGATAGCAGGCAGGATAAATGAGTTCAGTTTTGTGATTTTCCATGAAGACCTTAATTATGATTTCGCAACTCATTCAGGCAGTGTTCATTGCAGGGACCGAATGCAGGGGCAGTACGGGCTGCCGCCCAAGTGCGAATGAGAACGCTCTGATTGAATTCCTTTCATTTCATTTCAGTTGGTCGCATTCAGGAAACCGAATCAATCAAGAGTTGTTTGTACTGTTTCCAATTGTTTTCCATTCATTCATCGATTTTTAATCTTTTGATGTTCGACAAATGGCCGATGAAATGCGAACAGGGGACAGTTTTTAATTGACTTTTATGTTTGCTTGTTTTCTCTTCACGGAGAATGCTCACCATTGATGAAATCGACGCGCTGTGCATTTATTCAAACGATGAAACCGAACCGGCACAACATCTGATCTAATCCAAAAACAGATGGTGTAAAATAAAACAAAAGAACTTATCAGCTAATAGTTTATCGAGGAAACCAGAAATGCAATAATAGTAGCACAAGCACAGAAGTTGGCAACGATAAGTAGCATCATTGTGTACGTCCAATAGTATCTCATTTGTTCCATCTGAGCAGTCACTCTTGCCCCTTCGCAAACTGGAAAAAAATTAGTTTATCGTCGAGAACAAGAGAATTAGTAGCACAAGCAGAATCAATTTGGCAACGATCGGCATGTAAGTAGCGTCATTGTGGGGGATCGATAGAATAGATAGTGCGAAAACGAAATCAATCAATCAGAATGAAATTGGAGAACATCGAGAGATAATCGTGTCAAAATCAATAATAAAGAAGACAAAGCGAATAATGTAATTGATGTAATTGATGAATAGGGTCGAATTAAGAACAAGTTGATGTTGCAAAACTAGTCAATCTTCCCGACCCAAGCAGGAAATCGTTCTGCGCAGCGTACAGAGCTTGGAAACTGTCAGAAATCGTGAATCAATCGCAAATCGCAAAATAGACAAATGCTCAGCAACAATCTGAGTGGGAGACAATATTGGTGGTTATCATCTCCCTGATCCGAGCAGGAAATCATTCTGCGCGGCGTACAGTGCATGGAAGCTGTCGGAGGACAGCTTTAACTCGGCACAGGGCGTGGATACTACTGTGTGCAAAGAAAGTTGACGATTCGTGTGTGAAAGTGCAACAGTAGATGATTACAGTCAAAACTAGTAAAACAAGGTCGGAAATGGAAGATCTTGAGCGATTCGAATGGACAAATACACTATCATCGACCAGACCCAAGCAAGAAGTCGTTCTGAGCCGCATACAGTGCGTGGAAGCTATCCGAGGACGTCACTGGCCAAGCGGCCATCTGTTCCTGGAAAGGGTATAATGAATATTAACCTAATCCTAATCAGCCAAAGGTCAATAACCAGACTAATTGAATTCCTTTGTTTTAAAACTCCGAATGGTCGATTTCACTGATTAATGTTGACTTTCATGTCTCATTCTGACATTCTGAAGCATATCTGAATCACATTCAATTCACTGGAAACTGCTCAAAAGCAATTATTGTGCTTGCCTTCCTAGCGATACTCTGCGTCTCCGCACTACTCGAGACCACGACGAAACTGCACTTCTGGAATTATTTTGTTAAGAGACTGGATCGGTAAAAATCGAGATTCCTCCGGACATGCTCCTACCGATTTGAGATCCGCAAGGCCATACTCTACCACAAGGAGGGTCTTAGCCCTACAATACCCATAGTACCCCTCACTCCCATTTTCTGTTTTTCCCAAAGAAGAAAACCGATTTTATATTGAAAAAATCGAAAAATCATAAGTTCTTACCCTGACAAGATATACTCAATTTCTCTTTTGCAATGCATTCGGGGTGCACAGGCACTGTGAATCGAATGTTCAGATATTATACTGCTCGATTCCACAAAAACTTTATCATGTGCAGTTTTGGTTTTTTGAGTAAAAGTCCCCATTTTCGGGCTTGCGTCCCAGCCGGACTATGTACGTCATGTAGCTAGAGGAACTAGCTATCGATTCCACCACAAGGGAAATGAATCGATTTTACCCCATGAGAGAGCTGTTCGAAGAAGTGTAGATCATTCGGAGAACTCACTTCGGAAAATCGATGTACAGACTAAGTTTTGGGAAGCTCGTTCGGAAAACTATACGAATCGTATTGTCACGTCTCTATAGAACCATTGACAGCCATTAAAGTCGATTCCGCCACCGTGACTTTTTTGGACCATGACCCGGGGTTCATGGTTCCAAAGTGGTCCACTACCATGAACCCGGGGTCATGGTCTGAAATGGAGGTGAAAAGTCATGATGGAGGAACTTGATGTGGTATGCACCAATGTAGAGCACAGTTACCCAGTAGCACGGAGTACCCCGTGATACCGTATTCTGAACGGCGTGCAATCTTGAATTGACTTTTTAAA
>LS507885.1:746658-775449 GCA_900490845.1 Pristionchus japonicus | reverse complement strand
CGTATTCTGAACGGCGTGCAATCTTGAATTGACTTTTTAAAGAAAATCCTGGAAAAATCAGTTAGTGATGGTCATATTACGGAATCACATGGTACCGTGTGTTACCTGGTAACTGTGCTCTGCATTGGTGCATACCACATCAAGTTCCTCCATCATGACTTTTCACCTCCATTTCAGACCATGACCCCGGGTTCATGGTGGTGGGTGGCTCCGAGACCATGAACCCCGGGTCATGGTCCGAAAAAGTCATGGTGGCGGAATCAACTCATATGGCCGTCAATGGTTCTATAGAGACGTGACAATACGATTCGTATAGTTTTCCGAACGAGCTTCTCAAAACTTAATCTGTCCATCGATTTTCCGAAGTGACTTCTCCGAATGATCTATACTTCTTCGAACAGCTCTCTCATGGGGTAAAATCGATTCTTTTCCCTTGTGGTGGAATCGATAGGTAGTCCCTCTAGCTACATGACGTACATAGTCCGGCTGGGACGTAAGCCCAAAAATGGGGACTTTTGCTCAAAAAACCAAAACTGCACATGATAAAGTTTTTGTGGAATCGAGCAGTATAATATCTGAACATTTGATTCATATTGCCTGAGCACCCTGAATGTATTGCAAAAGAGAAATTGAGTATATCTTGTCAGGGTAAGAACTTATGATTTTTCGATTTTTTCAATATAAAATCGGTTTTCTTCTTTGGGAAAAACAGAAAATGGGAGTGAGGGGTACTATGGGTGTTGTAGGGCTGAGACCCTCCTTGTGGTAGAGTATGGGCTTGCGGATCTCAAATCGGTAGGAGCATGTCCGGGGGGTAGGTCAAAATACTCGATTCTTACCGAGCAGGTCTCTTAACTTATTAGTTAAATTGCCAATTTGTTAATTAACTAATTACCTTGCCAAAACGAGCGGCCAGTCGTTCGAGTATCATCTCCTTGCCTTGCTGAAAATATTTATTTATCGTTCTCAATTTCAAAAAGCTGATTTTCAATGTGTGTGCGGAAAAGAGACAAAAACCGAATGTTTCGAAAACTTCAAATGTTGAATCATCGTTGAAACGCATCATGAAGATCAACTTCAAACTTGTAAGATCTATGAGTATTGAGTTTCAAGAATACTACAATAACAGAGGCCATCTACCATGTCCGTGTGAAGATGAGAAGCGGGAAAATGTTTCAATTACAAACCTTTCCGCAACTAAAAAGATTCTCCAGTGGCACGTAGGGCGCGGCGCCGATTAGCAGCATCTGGGCGGCCTGGAAAGATTCTTTTTTCATTCCGATTTTTAATTTAAAAAATAGCATTTTAAAAAGTCTCGGTAGCACATTTGGTAAAACAATGTGTGCAGGTGTCGAGCTTTATCTTCGAGAAAGAGAACGGACCTGCGCGACAACACTCTCATTCGAGATGATCACATTCGCGTACTTGTCCATGGATTGGGCGGATCTGAAAATTCGAGCAATTATTCATTATGAGACGACCCTCACTATCATTCCTAACGCATACTTGCTCCCCATTCATGTTTTATGACAGCTTGTGAGAGACAACATGGAAATCAATCCCAACATCAGGCCTGCTCCATGGCGAATTCGATTAGTTTTTCACTGGGTTTCTGAGTAGATAAGACTGAGGTGAAGGGATGCTTCTCACCTCGCTGTCACGATCTCGAAGCATCTCAGCACGTTCTGTGTTCGGCCTCCGAGCATCGCGTCGACTGCAATTGGATTTTATTCATTCTTCCAGCACTCTTGATCTGCTATTACATATTTACGGAAAATTATTAATCGTTCCGCGCGTAACAAAATGTCAAATAAACTCCAATTTCCTTCAATATCGGGCATTAATTATAAATTTAGTATTTAGTGGATGTAAAACCACCCTAGTATTCGAATTTCATGATGAAATTAGCAAAAAAAAACACAAATAAGTAGCCGCCAACAGCCAAAAACGGTAAGCTTCGCCCACAAAACGCGCATGGCATAGTGTAACATTTTAAAAATGTGATAATCAAGCTAAAATTCCTCCAATCGGGCTAGATTCAAACTTTTGTTCGATTTTTTAACGATTATCTTTCTTCATGTTGAAGGCTAGATTTTTTGTTAGGAAAGAATACAAATAGGGTGAACATACCAGTCGCCAATGACTCCTCAAAGTCCTTGGAGGCGGCGGGGCGACAGAGGTCGAGCAAGCCTGCAATGAATTTTCATTCTCAAATTCAGTAACCATAAAAAGTCCATAACGATAGTTATGTTTATTCCCACTCGACCATGAACGAAGAAGTCATCGAAACAAATGAGAGCGTTTGCTTTTGGACCGCTGCTGAAACGCAACTTGAATGTCGTGAAATGTAAGACATGGTCGATCCGTCAAGACTAACTGTTTTGGACTCACTTCCTCGATTCACCGCGTACTCTCCGTACACCTGTCGCAAATGAGCGTACTTGGCAGCAACCCTGCGTGCAGCCTCGGAGGTGACGCTGCGAGTGCTGCAAAGGACTGATTGATTGATTGATTGATTAGTACTGGTTCAGCTTGATATTTTACGGTTTTCGGTTAATGACATTAGCAATGTGCTAGTAGCTACGTGCTATCACTCTAAAGGCTGCCTCGGAGATGACGCTGCGAGTTCTGTGAGAAAGTTAACGCATTGAAGAATAGTTTTCTCATTTCTGGGACGCTTAATGACTGTGTCATTGTTCTTGTCTATGTAATGGGGGAGTGCTTGCACTCTGAAGGCTGTATTGGAGGGGACACTGCGGGTGCTGAAATTGCTCAATTTCTCTCTTTGGAATTATCTAAATGAGAATGGAGAGCGCAAGATACGTTTCATATCGTTATCAAGAACTCACTTGTCGAAGAGGATTAATTCGTCCGAGGGACAGAAGCTAACAAAAAACATTTTTGATCAATGAATCATTCGCATACGTAGTTGTACTCGTCACCGCACTGCCCTCATCGCCTCCCCTAATCAGGCTGAGAAGCTAACGTTATGCAGGCTACATACAACGAGACCCAGTAGGCTAACGTCACTGCTAGGGTAAAATCGGGCCTTGGAGCGGACTTAGAAACTACTCACGTAGTCGTGCTCGTCACCGCACTGCCTTCTTCTCCTCCCTCTCCTCCAGTTGATGCGGTAGAGGAAGCTGCGGCTGCAATGCATTCTCTTGGTTTTTTTCAATATGCTCCATATCATGAAGCACCGCGTGGAAAAACACGATAAAATATGAACATTTCATGCAGAGAGTTTGAAAGGAAGAACATGGATGTTTCGGATGATGAAATGGGGGGGGGGGGAGAAAGATGGAATGGAGATTACCTTGAGTAGCAGCCGCACTGGGTTCCTCCACTACTGCGTCATCAGCATTGCACACTTGGAAGAACTGCAAAAAAATGTTTTGTTCTCAATTTTTTTGGCTCGCGAGCTAAACTGCAATTGAAAATCGGGAAGAATTCACTACATGTTTGTTGCTTGAAACGCAACCATTCAATCTCTACGAGATCAACTGGAAGGGAAACCTCGTTTCCAAGAATGCTCACCTCGTGATCATTGATATCCAGATGGTTATCCGTCGAGGAGGGGAAGGCTCTAATTTCCCAACCTCCTCTTACGCCTCTCATTCTAGTCGCTCAATCTACTGTCACCCACGTTTTCCCATGCAATGACCTATCCTACTCAATTTGTTAAACTTTGAGGGTGAGATAAACAAATCAATTAATTTGACCTCGTGATCATTGATATCCAAGTGGTTATCCGTTGAGGAGGGGAAGGCGAGCAGGGAGACCTGCGAATGGAATCAAATAACGGATCTTTGAAAATGCAAATATCCTCTTATGTTTCATTGGAAATTAATATCACGTGATCTGGGTCTGCTAAGTTGTGAAGCAGGGCTCGCATAAATAAATACAACAAATACACTAGCTTTGAAGTTTAGTAATCAGTATTGAATAGATAGATATATCGATTATTGCTGTTTTCTGTCACCTGATGCGCCGCCTGTCTCAGCACGTGCGGTTGACTCGCAGCAGGGGCCAGCATCTGAGCCATCTCTACCTTTCCATCCACTATCACATCAAATAACCCCTTATTAGCGTTTATGCGTTTATGCGCACAAAACAAAACAGAAATGTTCAGTTAACTAATTAGTGTAATGTACCTGATGCGCCGCCTGTCTCAGCACGTGCGGTTGACTCGCAGCAGGGGCCAGTCGTTGCGCCATCTCCAGTTGAGATGGAGCCATGACGGAGATGTCGTCCAAGTCCCACACGAATACACGGACGTATTGGGCCTGGAACCGGGAATTAGCTAAGACCGGAAAAAACCGAAGCCGGAAACCCCTCAATAAACCCAGGTCCTAAACTAGGTGCCATGACGGAGATGTCATCGAGGTCCCACACGAACACACGGACGTACTGGGCCTGGAACCGGAAGATGAGATCCGGGATAAGGAATTTCGGCCGGACTAAACTAAGGCAAAAGATTGTAAAATTGAAAGCCTATAAACTTTTTGAGCGCGTTCTTAACCAAGCGTGTTTCATGAAGAGTATCTATCCTCCGTCTACCGGGGATCAACGTTGTTTGTCCTCGATCTCTTCAGCAAAATAATCAATAATGAATCAAAAGAGCTCGAGAATATCGGTGATTGAGAGAGTTTCGCATGAAGCAAAAAAGGCCAACAAAATGTCACCTCAGGAGGCGACGCCGACCCGCCGACTTTCTTCTTCTTGGCGGACTTGGCTGGAAAGAATAAGGTTAGTGGCCAAAAATCAGAGCCAGCAAGCTCGACGCATTTGCTGTCGCCATGCTTACTTACGTTTGTCAGCTGATTGTGCAATTCCTAGTGTAGAGTACCAAACAATAGTTGCTTACACTTCTTCCCACTATCTCCCTTAGGGACGAACGAGCTCAGCGCATATTCTCCCTGCCTAACACAATCACTCTCACCTTCTATTCACATGCACTGTTTTCCCGGGCCAACAACCGGACAGATTTTTCAATCTGAAAATAACTTACACTTCTTCCCACTGTCTCCTTTCGGAACGAACGAGCTGAGGGCAGAGGCGTCGAGGGTGGAGGAGAGGGACTGAAAATAAGAGTTAATATCTAGAAGACGATTGATTGAGAGAGTGTAATTGAGAGAGACATTGTTGTCTAACCGATATATGTTTCGTAACGTTCCAAAAAGAGGATGCGCTCCTAAGAAGCGATTATTTTCATTACTAAGGCTTGCAATTCAAGTAACTCAATGATAACCCCACACACCCCAACGTTTTTATCACACTAAACTTGCCAACAACATAAATTCACCTGATAAGCACTGTTCAGTCCATACGGATAGCTCTTGAATCCTCCATAATAAGTCCACATAACGTCAATGCCCTTACAAACCTGATAAGCACTGTTCAGTCCATACGGATAACTCTTAAATCCTCCATAGTAGTTCGCTCCATACGCCGCAGTGTAGTCGTAGTTGCCGCCAGTTGCAGAGGAGAGCAGAGAGGCGCCTGGAATATCGGTTTTCGGCACTCTTGCACATCTCCGGACAATTCCAAATACTCCCCTAACCGCTGCACATCCCAGACCACCAACCCAGCAAGGAACCATTGAATTCAGGGAACACCTGAAACTCGATTCATTTTCACCCCCATTGTCCGGAGAAGTGCAGGAGCGCCCGATTTTCGAAATATTGATTGGTGTTTTAGCTGTTCTTATTGTTTCTGTAGTTGTCTCACTATTTGGGCACTAGCGTTGCCATTTTCTCAAGATGAGAAGTGTCAAATCTCAGCGGGGGCTCAGATCGCTAATTGGACAAGCGCAAGGCAAACCAATTAGAAGAAGCGCAATCAATTAAGCGCTGCCTTGTTGTGCAACAGACGCGAATTGCGCGGGTTATGATTTGCACATTCTGTTCAAAATAAGTCGTTGTCTGGCACAGCCAAGTGAACAATTACGTTATGAATCACAAAAAAAATACTGTAATTTGATACTGACCATAGTAAGGGGCGCTTGCAGCGGCCGCCGCGGTGCTGCCCAGTGCGTACTGGAGGGAAGCAGCAGCGGCTGTGCTGGGGTTTCTGGAATGAGAGAAGTTAGATAGAGTAAGACAATGATAAGCAGATTCGATGTCATTCACAAGCTAAAGAGCAACTGTGTTCGGATAGTTAATATTTGTATCGTCTTCGTATGAACAAAATATCGACTGAAGTCTTTCCCATTTCACTTGATATCATTGTGAAACACATCCTCAAGAGCAGAACAGAACGAGAAAGATGGCCAGAATGAGACTGTATCTAATTTTTAGGGAGACTTTCGGGCCAGTCGAAGTGCCCCACTGCTGATCACTTGCTGGTAGTGGGCAGCACTACTCAGGCACTACCCGCATAGGACAGCAAGAGATGATCAGTCAATCGCAATGATTTTTTTATACTGGCCGGGCTCCATCCATTACTTCTTCTTTCAAAAATCATTCAAGAGCCTGTGAAACTCATTCCAAATGAAAGGCTTGTCTATCAACAATCTATAGTACGACAAATTGCGAGAGTCCCAACGCCCCTGTCCAGCAATGGGCGTATTTCGAATTGTGAATTATTGAATTGTACGACATGGCATGATCAGATCTCGCTTTGCACAATATCTATTACAATGTCAGTGAAACACATCCATGAATCGGCAACGAGTAACAAACCGCAGTGCCCCGCTGCTGGCCATCTGTTGATAGTACGCGGCTGCGGCCGAGGGCGCAGCTGCTGTGGCAGAGTACATTGCGGAGTAGCTGCAAATAAGCAAATATGTTTGAAAGCACCGTTTCTGATGCGCTTTGAAGTGAGAAAGTTCAAAGAGTGGTTTAGAAAATGCACTCACGCAGGATAAGTCGCCGCTGCAGCAGCCGCAGCATTGTAGTAGGAGGAGGTGGGGCCTGGAATGAGGAATGCTTGATTACTCGGCATTAGCTCAACAATACATGGTCATCACTAAAGTGCCCCACTGAAGACAAATCCGAGTTCGAAACTGACCATAAGGCGTCGTTCCATCGAGCAGACTTGTCGAAGTGGTGGCAGCAGGCATGTTGCTGAAATAACACATTGTTGTTTTTCTTCAACTTTCTTTGTTTTTCTGCACGAAAAAAAGATGACCGAAAGTTTTATAAGAGACACGGTTTAAGCGACATGTGAAACATGACTGAAAATTGTGGAGTTTCGAAACAGATGTATTCACCTCTGATTCCTATCTCCCTTCCTCGAACTTGTATTATTGTTGTTGGGTGGGGAGGTGGCTTGGAGGAGGCCTGACAGAGATCAGAGATCAACAAAGGAACAAGACTCGATCTCTCAGAAATCAAAGATCAAAGATCAATCTTACCCGAAGTTGAACTGCAACCAGCCGCTGTCAGCAGAGGCCACGAGGATGAGGCAAGGAGGGAGGGGTCGTCGAAACTAAAATAAATTAAAGATCAAAGATCAATTTATGAACATTGCGGCAGCGAAGGCAACGAAGAAAAAAATTGAAGGGGTTCAGGCATGAGCCCACCCAAAGTAATACTCAAAAGAGTGATGGGAATGTATGGAAATCGGGGTGATTGGAATGGAGAGAAGGAGAAGGAAAGAGGGGGAGGAGCATGCAAAGAGGGAGGAAGAAGGGAGAGAGAGCCCTATTCAATAACTTCATTCAATATTATTCAATAACTTTATCCTTAAAAAATCTGCACACGCAACATCAAAGAATCAGAAACAGTGTGCACTTAGGGAACTCATGAAGCGTAACTGGAATACCGCTGTTGAAAATTTGATGCTGTCGCTAATTTTGTCTGATTTCCGGCGCGAATTCAAATCTGTCATCTCGATTTATATAAATCTCACTTGTTCTGCTGCCCGAGCGTGCCGGCGAGGAACAGTGGCGGTTGGGCGAGTCGGTTCTGGAAAATATTTTTTCAGAAAATGATAATCGTCTCTACTAAGCGGCAATAGATCAGTCAGCATTAGAGATTTGGAAAATTTGTTTGAAAAGACGACGAAGAGTGCGCATTGAGGCACTCGGTCTATGCCAGTATATGTGGAAGAGGTGAAGCATATTGTAACCATATCGAGACAATTCAAAACAGCTCGGAGCTCCATGAGAGGAGGAAATGCTGAGATAGTGACCCCTTCCCGCTCTTCTCAGTCTCCGAGTGAGTGCAACAGACAGATTGCAGGCTTGAGAGGCGCTAAGTGGATTGAGAGAGAGAAGCGATAACATCTACGACAACTGATTTTACTAGGGAAATTCGAACCTGTCATTTGCTTATTCGAGCCTGAGAGAGGAACTCAGTCAATTCTAGGTACTTTCAGAAAGGACATGAAATGAGACCATGGCAATGTATCCCGATCACCTAGTGTGCTTAGCAGCCAGCCCAGCTAGGCCGATACGGTGCTAAGTGGATTGAGCAAGAGGAATGACAACATCTCTAACAACGAAAAACTTGACGAAATTGTGCCGTTATTAACATGAATAAGAGGTTCTAATTAGAAAAAGGTGTAATTAGCCCTCGTCAATGGAATCAAGCATCTGAGAAAGCGATGGATATCAAGACAATGGCAATGTTGCCCGATCACCTAGTGTGCTTAACAGCCCCTTCCTCACTCGATTCGATACGGTGCTAAGTGCATTGCGACAGTCAACAGACCCTCCATGCAACTGTTCTCTCCCCAGTCAGGCAGAACGAGAGAGAAGGAAGAATTAAGAGAGTGAGAAGAGTGATCATATCGAGGGGAAGCCCTCTGGTGTAGAAGCGAGATGGAAGGACCCAGGTGGGGCGAGCGAGGGAGTACCGAGGGATTAGAGAGCGTAGGCGTGTAGTGAAAACACAACTCGTATGCATCAAAATCGTCTATTTCAGATATTTTGATATTTCGTTCAAGAGCAAACTTCAGTGACACTAAAGTAGTCGGTCAATAGTCAGGTGATCAAGACACCGTGAAGCATAGGAAAAGCAATCAAAAATGTCTAAATGTAAGATCAGCTTGAAAAAGTATCGAGCCCGTCGAGATCAAAGATTATCACAGTACAGTAGTAGGGTTTCGATACCTGAGAGGCAGTTGCCGTTTGAATTGTTTGTTGTTTGAATTTTCAATCATCAATCCCACACTAACTGAAGAATGTTTCGATTGGCTAGTGCATTAGTGAGCTCTGAAACATGCATAAACGAAATCTGGAAGGAGAAGCGATGTGGAATAGCTACATTCAAATCACGGAACGCAATCCTGATATGGCTTCTGCTCCACACCCCGGGTGGTCTATCACCAGCCGACAGCTAGGACCATACGATCTGGTCAGAATGGATGAGAGATCAAGGGACATGGAGAGAGTCCGGACTCACTCATCTCACTGTTCCTGAACAGAGATGACGAAAGATCAGGGGAAATGGAGAGAGCACTGTCAGTCCTTCTCTCAATCCCTCTAGGTTGCGTCACTGTTCCCCCTCTTCTGCTCTGAGCCTGCTAGGGTTGCCTTGTGATGAACGGGGGATAGAGCTGAGTCGAGCTGAGTAGTAGAGTAGTCTGAGAACTGAGCATACACAATGAGTATTCGAGACAGATAACGACGATTCGTCGGGAATTCAGTCACTGTTCTGCCTCTGCTAATGCTTATTGATGACTCTGGGGGATTGGGATCACTCCGGGCGGGATTAGGGAGGGTGGATCTCTCCTCGATCGGATAAGTTACGCCGGGATTGGGCAATCGGGAGATTTGTCGATCAGGGGTGATGAGTGAATGATCTGTCTCTCAAGTTACAGTCCACTTTCCTGGCTCTAACGTTGAAAGAGTTGTCAAAAAAAGAGACGTCGATCAAATTTAACCGGATTGACATTTTACATAGTAGAGATAGGTTTCAACTATCAAATTAAGCTGAATGGGAGATAAACGTGACAGTGATGCCACCATGAAAGATCAAAAAGGAATCGAACAAAAGTGTATTTCAGAGAGCACAACTAAAATAGCACGCCGCCACAAAAGCGCAATTAGGATGACTCCCCAATCAAGCTAATCAGTCGAGACTAATTAGCAAACAGAAGTCGAATGGTCCCCCACACTAACACCTGTCCACATCTGATCAAAGCAGTTACCGATTGCTCAAGCGTTTCCGTTTTGTTGGAATAATCTTGGGTCAACGATAGATCAGAAAGCCGATTAATTTTCCTCATTCTGTTAAAAAATTACTAATTACGAAATCGAGATTCGATTAGAGAACGTAAGAAAGAACAGCAAGCTACTGACGTAATTATGACTTCCCTCTAATTAGACTCAATCAGTCCCCGTACTAACACCTGTCATCCACTAGATAAAGCGGAAGAGCAAAAGAGGTAGCTGTTAGCGCCCCGCTAAAGAGCCGAGAGTTATCGGATTACCGGTACACTGCTTTGCCTATGATGAGCCCGCTACCTTAGTGTAAGGGATGGGGGATTAGGATTGGGGTTAGCAAACGGCTGTTGGAACTGGGGAAAGATACCGGTTGCTGCCTCTTATCTATAGTAGTGTAAAGTAAAAACGAGATCAAGAAAATGGTTCTACGCAGATTTAATCTCCAATTGCGTTTCACAGGTGCCTCTTTGGAGTGGGCGAGCGCGCAAGTCTGATTTTCCTGCGTCATAGTCAATAACAAACTATTGTTGCATAAAACTGGCACAGGCGATGACTCAGCTACCGTATCCTTTGTATCCTCCTCAGAATCGAAATAATGAGGCAAATCCCTGCGTTTTTGCCTCACGCATGCCTAATGAGCACTTACTCTTCTCCCTCATTTGGATCTTCTCTATCTCTCTTCATTCCCCATGATCTCTCACTCTGTCTAACTGGCGAGAGAGCATGGCAAACGGAGAGAGTCAGATGATCCTCCCTTATGCCCACTCATCCCGAGTATCAGGTTACAGTAATCTCTGCGCCTCAGGGCTTAATGGGGTACTTGAGTAAGAGCAATCCACGATTTGTATGATCTTCTGTATCATCATTTAGCACCGCATTTCGCCGATCAGACATTGCAGTGAAACCGTTAGCACAAACAGAGCTCTTCCTAGTGCGAGTCTTGAACCGTTTAGGCATGAGATGAGAGGCCTGGCGCTTCAGCCGGGAGCAACTACTGTTGAAGTGTCTTCTAAGATCCAGGGTCCAAGGGATCCATAGGATAAGAGGCCTCTTCATTAATTCTTGCGAGTTCAGTTTGGAATCACGGGAAGAATCCATCTAATGATCATTCGATACGCAATTGATACGTCTCTTGAACCATCCAAGGACCAGTCTGGTCCGGATCCGGGAGATGGAGGATAAGAGGCGTCTTCATTAATCCATGGAGAGGGGGATGGAGCACGCAAGCAATGTTTGCATACGGACATGCATTATAGGGAGAGAAAAGGGGCCAGGGGGTAGAATGGAGAGAATGGAGAGAATGGAGGGCGGGGAAGAAATAGGGAATGAGCAAATGAACCAAATTATTTTGCAGTTGTGTTGGGTACAGTAGGAAATCGAAATAGTCGATAGAATATCTGAGACTGAGACATGCATTGTTCGAAAAGGAGAAGAATAGAGAGACTGGAGGCAGGGAAAGTGACACTAGGATAGAAACAAGGATAACAATGCTGTTAACAAACCAGTCAATTCCATGAAAGGTTCAATGCAATATACTGGAAAGTTGCCATGGAAAAGTCTCAATCTCGGCTTGCGCAATCTCGATTGTTTGCCAATCTATGGCAACAATGCTAGGCTGGGGCAGGATTGAAAGTGTGGGCACACTAAGGGAGGCGACAGTATCTTTTTTTAAAGAATCGTTCAAACTATTCTGTGTGAATGACTCGATGAGAAAGTTGCAGTGCTTTCATCTAAGCATGCGATGCAGAAACTGCATTGCACATGGACTGTACATAGATGGATTGTGTATGAGCCGTTGATTTGTATTGTTTCTTACAAATTTAATGGTTTTCTAGGTGTGTTTTTAGAAATGAAGGAATAAAGAGACTTGCGTCACTCTCAAGCGAATCGATTGAAATCTGAGCCGGGCCCAGAGTCCCCCGGATTCTCCGATATCTTAGACGCCTCTCGCAGCATCTTGTCTTTTCATTCTAGAAGCAACGAAGAAATGGACCCTCGAATTCTCTCGTTTTCACAGGCAGCGACTATCCGATATCATAAGAGGAACGATTGCGGGTCGGGTTGCGAGAGACTATAAGCGAAACAAGCCCCGCGCGGTTTACAGAGAAGCGAAAAATGATGATAAAAATATATAAATTGATGAAAAAATGGATAGTTCAATTGACAAAGGTTGGGAAAGGAGCCTCGAAACATCGATAGGTGCAAAAAAGTGCAAAATGGTGCGTATCGACTGTATCTTATTAAGAATGGTATTTTTGTTTTCACTGTTGGGATACTCATGGAATCAAAGCGATGATAAAAATAAGCGAAACATGCCCCGCGCAGTGTTGGGTTACAAGGAGGCTCAAAAAGATCATAGGGCAGTTAAAATAAGCGCAAATTAGGCGTAGAAATACGTAAGACTGTGCAAACGGCGCCGAGGAAGGAAAATAAAAGAGATGGGGCAAGATAAAAATGTATTTAAAAAATATTTCAAAAATATTTACCTGATCGATAGTGCTGCTGTCGGGCTCTTGCGATGGCGCGGATTCTGAAAATATATGAATGTTGTGAGAGAAGACGAATTTTTCTAAAATAGTCAGTTTGTAATTGATCGGTTTTGTTTTGCTTGGAGAAGATTTCGTGCTAATATTGGAAAAGCGAACCACAATTAACTCAAATACCATTTGTGAAACACACTTAAACTTGTTTTTCATTCAAACTTCGAATATCCAAAGACTAGTTGATTTGACGAAAGAGCTCTACCGTAATCCACAGATTTAATGAAGCCCCCCATCCCTCCATCGTAAGAAATCCTTCTATCTTACCTCTCCCGCCGCTTCCCGATGGGCCGTCGAGCAGGGAAGGGGAGGTGATCACGGATTGCATTCGGTGACTTACTAGAATTAGATTGACGGTGAATGTCAAAGTTGATCGTTTATTCTAATTCGTTTTAGCATTCAAAAAAACTCTGATTTGCCGAAAGAATTGAACTACAATCAGCCATTATAATCAAATACTAATGCTGTATTAGCTGCACAAGTAATTTGAAGTTATTTTTGTCAGATCTGAAGACGCTCAACGAACATGGTGTATCGTGCAACAACTCTTTAAAGGCGTACATGAAACATATTGAGATTGGGGAAAATATTGTAGAGAAGGGAATGAACAGAAAAAGTTAGATTTTTTGAACGACACTTTCAAATTAAAATGTAAAAACACCCGTGAGATGGTTTGCTACACCCGCAAAAAAATCTTCAAGCAATTCGATATTTTCAAATGCACGAAATTCGAATTGACGTCACCCCAGAGAACATTTCTAATCGAAGCACTATGCAAACTAGGGTTCACTTTTTTGGAAGGTGAATAGGTGACCTGATCAAAAAGAAAATCATTTCTGCCTGCGCCGAGTTCACCTATAGGTCGGAATGGAATGAGAATGAAATCTTATTGGGTCGCCTGAAATTGATAGCCAACCCATTTCTCATTCCTTCTCGCAGAATGAGTGGGGGAAATTGAGAGAAGAAGTATGTTTCGAGTAACTCTAAAACTAGTTGCTGAATTATGCAAGTGGATCAGGTCACCCAAAAAGATTTCTATAAATCTATTTTGCCTGATCAGGTAAAATCGACCGGGTCTTTTACCTGATCAGGCGGAATGACCTGAAAAAGTGAACCCTAATGCAAACCAATGCCTCAGGATAGAGAGGACCGGGAGAATAGAGATGACGGAGAGAAAAGAGGGAGAGGAGAGAATAGAAACGGATGCGAGAAAATCGATCCGAGCCATAGAAGATTACCAGCAAACTACGGTAAATTCTGACATCTAGCCCAGATAAGATGCATTTTGAATAGAATAAGGACTAGAGAAAATCTCTCCTAAGGATAGGGAGAGTAGAGGGGACGGAGAGGAAAGAGAATGGAAAGGAGGGGAGAGGAGAGGATAGATAGTAGGGTCCCGGCTTTCTGTCATCCGATCTCGTTGCTGTTGAGAGAGTGCCTCAGGGCAGAGATAGGCGAGAGACAACGCAAAAGTGAGAGACGCAGAGAAATCTTAGAAGAATACGGTAGGATGTGCAGTAATTAGGATGGGAAAGATGAAGGAAAGAAGGAAGAGAGAGTATTCTCGGAGTAATGAGGGATGTGAAGTGTATAAGATTGCTGTATGCTCGATCATTCTGAAGTTCTCGTAGTTACTCTTTAGTCGGGTAATTTTCTAGAGAGTAAGTAATCAACAGGATGTGCAGTAATTAGAATGGGAAGATGAAGGAGAGAGGGATTTAGAAGTAATGAGGGAAGAATAGGGGAAGTTGAGAGGAAATCATGTACATAGTTCGTTTGTAAAGTCCATGAAAGGGCCGAATATGTAATACTCGTGTAGTGTTGGATTGGAGCTTGCTTTTTCGGCTTCTACATTGTATTCATTGATTTTATAGCGTTTTGAATTGGCTTGAAATCGAAGACCTCTGAGTACCAAAGAAGTTCGCAACAGCCCGTTGGAGGATCAGTTACAGGGAAAGGATTATATTACACAAGAGGACTCCGGATTTCGTGGACTTAGAACAGCTATTTATTGCATTGTGAATGTTTCAGGACTCAAACATTGATTATGAAACACTCTTGAAATCTTTAATTTGTAATCGAATTGCAGAAATGTGTACGTAAGTTGTTCGCACCAGCCGAGTCAAAGGATCGTTTTCGGAGATGGATTGAGTTACCTGAAAGGGATCTGTGATCTGAGATCTTGAACTATTTTAGCAAGGTAATTTCTTAGAAGAGGTCAGCAGCGAAAAGTACAAATGATTCCCCATATTGAATATTTAGAGTTGTTTTTCGAATATTATTTCTTGGAGAAAGGAAACATAAGTGAGGTAACTCGTGTGACTCATTCGTATAGTATGAAGATAATCCAATACAGTTACCGACGAAACATCGAAAAAAGGCGGAATAATTTAAGTCTTTGAAAAAACGATGCTGAAGAAACTTTCAAGCCAACAGTCATACTCTATTTAGAATCGTTGTGAAACACATTCGAATAAGGTCTAACAAAGCCAAAGTGGTGGGATCTCTCAACATAAAACACCCTGCCATAGCAATAACAATGCATCCGCTTAGCGAAAAAATATTTATCTACTTTTACATCTCTCTTTTTCATAATTTGCTAATTCATCACCAATCGAACCATTTCCATATTCTAAACAGGCTAATCCACTCTCCCTCATCCCATATAAAAGACCTTCTCTCCTTCCTCTTCTCCATTCTACCCTCATCCTCTCCCCCACTCTCGCCTCGCGCCCTCGTCCGGAGCGGTCGACTCTTCCTCATTCTCGTCTCTCCGCTGCCTCTCGCGCTGTCGACTCGCAATGGAGGGCAATCAGGAACCCGGACTGCTCGGTGAGACCTTTCTTTCTATTGCGGTAGCCAGGTTACGGTATGTGAGGGTACGGCAGTTGTATGATGGCTACGTCATTAATAGTCTCAGAAGTACGATAGTGGCTACCAGGAACCCGGACTCGGTGAGAGTCTTTTTTGCTAGGTTACGGTATTTGAGGTTACGGCACATTGCGATTGAGAAATCAGGCTCGATGAGAATGAGAGAGAATCCCATTGTAAGGTTGCAGTATTGAACGTAACCATAGATAAGATTACGGTAAGATACGGTATTTGATTACGGTATACGGTATCGTGATTACAGTTATCGATCGATTTGCAGATGCCAAGGGCCCGACGGAGATGATCTACAACGGGATACAACCGTTGTAGATCATGTCCTATGTTAGGGTTACGGTATTGATTGGTACGGTAGCTTAGATTTCGATAGGATACGGGATACGGTACTCAGTTCTGATTACGGTATTCGATTATTGATTGAACTCCAGATGCCAAGGGTCCGACGGAGATGATCTACAACGGGATAGAGCCGTTGTAGATCATGTCCTCGGGTTACGGAATTGACACGGTAGGTGGCACGGTAGCTTAGATTACGGTAGGATACGGTACCCTGTTCTGATTACTGTAATCGATTATTGATTCGCAGATGCCAAGGGCCCGACTGAGATGATCTACAACGGCTCTGGAGGCACGGATCCGTGCCTGAAGCCCGTCGACTACTTTGATCAGAAAGTGCAGAATGTGAGGAGTACTGTAGTTACTAATCGACAACTGGGTTTTACAATGCCGAATGCGAGGAGTACTGTAGATATCGATCGATAACTGTGTGTTGATAATATTTCTGAAAATCTGACTAAAGGGGGGATTACGACTATCGACCGCTCTATAGGATCACAAACCACTGAAATTATAGAGCAAATTTGTAAAATGTGTCAAATTTGATTAGTTTACGTTAGAAAACGGTTTGATTTTTTTAGAACACGATCAACCAGCTACTGAAGAAGCAGAGCCGCAAGAAGATTCAGAACTTTCTGATCAGGGCTTGCGTGTTCACGGTGTTTATCTGCAGGTTGGAAGTTATCTTCGGAACGAAAAAATATCTCGGAATCGATTAGATCTCGGAACATGGCTTCAAAGGACGATGAGTGGGATAGGATGTGCGTTAGACGAAAATTTAGAACTTCCTCATCAGAGCTTGCGTGTTCACGGTGTTTATCTGCAGGTAAACAATAGTTTATGGGATCCAAGGATACGGTAGCGTGGATTACGGTAGTGGGTTTGACTATCACGATGATGCGCGATGTTTAACTGAAGGTAAATTATCGATTATTGTGGGTTCCAGAGCGAGAATAATACGGTATAGAAGGTTACGGTAGTGGGCTAGGGGGTATCAGCAGGTTGAATTTCGATTGTTTGGGTCCTAGAGCGATTAGGATACTGTATCGAGGGTTACGGTATCTTCAGTTACGGTAATAAATAAATCAATAACCTCTTTCCAGTTCCGACGACATCACAACGTGCTCGGCGCTCGTGCGGAAGTACGGAGGTAAGAGATTATCGATTGGTTACGGGCCGGCTACAGTACTCTAATCCTAAGCGTTACCGTAATCCGCTGGTAGTCATTATTGATAGATGCGGTAGCCTCAGGATATCGATTGATTATGGATACTGTATCCTTCTAGTTATCGATCGATCGATACATTATCCTTTTGATTATCGCTTAATTATGGATACCGTATCCTGATATTGAATAACAATTACCGTACTCTTGAAATATCGATCGATACAGTATCTACACCCCATTTGTCGATTGATATTGATACCCTATCCTGCCAATTATCGATCGATAAAACTTATCGATTGATGGTTACCGTATCCTTCTGATTATCGATCGATCGATACAGTATCCTTCTGATTATTGATCGATGCCGTATCCTTCCATTTATCGATTGATTATGGATACCGTATCCTTCTGATTATCGATCGATAGCTACCATACCTTCTAATATTTAATCGATAAATACAGTATCCTTCCATTTATCGATCGATGGCTACCGTAACCTACCAATTATCGATTGATTATGGATACCGTATCTTTTGATTATCGATCGATGGCTACCGTAGTCTAGAAATATCGATTTTCTCAGCCACCGTCTTCCTGCCCATCCTCATCTGCGCCATCCTCATCGGCATGCCGCTGATGTACCTGGAGGTACGGTAGCGAACGATAATCGATTGATTACTGATTTTATTGATCAGTCATCGATAGTTCTGATACTGTAATTAGAGTAGGACGGTATCGATCGATAACTAAGCTGCATTCGATGTATAGTAATCCATTTTACCGTAGTCCACTCCAGATGGGACTCGGGCAGTTCACCTCCTCCAATCCGATCGCCATCTTCAGCAACATGGCGCCGATCGGGGCGGGTAAGGAACTATCTAAAGACCAAAGATCAAAGATCAATCTACCACCAACTGAGCCTTCAAAGTCCATCATCAGCCTTTAATTAGTCTCTAATTAGCTAGTGAAAACTCCTTCAAAATAATGTCTAGAACCTCTTGCTTTGGCTTGCTGATCTTTGATCTCGAAAAGTTTTCATCTTTGATCTTTGATCTTTGCTCTTTTCAGGAATCGGGTACACGATGGTGATCATATCCGTGCTCGACGTGTTCCGACAAGTAAGCTAATTAGCACTAATTAACTAATTAACTAATTAACTATTAATTAATTAATTAATTCAGGTGCACCTCTCGACGATCTTCGTCAACATTCTGTACCAGTCGATCCAGGTTGGGGTGTTGCGTCATCATTAGACAATATTCCCTCTCAAACGTCAGCACCTTTGAAAAATTTTACGCACTGCTGTATGACAGACTTTAAACGAGAGTGTGTGAAACTGTTTCCACACCTCTGGCCAGCCCCTTCTCCAATAGGCAATCATTTGTACGCATTTCTATGAGAACATCTAATATTGCTTCATTATTAGGTAATTAAATAATTATTGAAAAAATATTTTCCAGCCCCTCTTCCTCAAGGACTTCTACATGACGCGCTGCCTGTTCCCGTACAGTGCAGGTAATTTTTCCCGAAACATCGATCCGACCTGATCAAATAGCATCATCAACAAAGCGAGACATTAGAACGATGCTGAACAATACTGAAAAATAGTCATACGCAGAGTTCGGACGCATCTAATGTGAAGCTTATGTTGACAAATGCGATGATTGTACTGAATATTCATTATTTATGGCAAATCTCTTGCGAATTCTTTGATTTTTGACTGCATCGACCCACATATTCGATGTGCCGGCATCGGCAGCAGCTACTATTCCCGAGTCGAACTGCAGACGACAACTAAGAAGGCGCAGTTCTACCTGACTTATAAGTGAGCTTTGATCTTTCAGGCCACGCCCCTTTGAGCTTCGCCCACTTAGGTCACGCTCACGTTAGACTCCTTTTGTAGGCCACGCCCACTTGTAGGCCCCGCCCCCTTTAGGCTCCGCCCATATTGAACTACAAAGATTTCAGAACAAAGATTTCTACAAAGAACGAAATTTCAGGGAGGAGAACTCGCAGTGCGTGTCGAACATGCAAGTCAAGTACGCGATGGTGAGTTTCGAAACTAAGCTCCGCCCACTTAGGCCACGCCCCTTTTACAATTTCGAAAATAGTTGATCTTTGATCTTTATTAATAATTGCAGCGCGGCCTGACAGCGACGCGCCTCAGCCAATCGTCGGCGATCGAGCGATACATGTGAGTCATCGCCGTTTTTTCGATCAAATTAGACTGCTTCTGGGCCAGATATCCAAGAAGTTCCGTTTCAGTGACCTCTTCCTCACCAACGTCGGCTACGGTTCGGAAGTCAAGGCGGCTACGGAGGAAGTACCAAGAGCTGCCATGGTGAGATCAGAGATCAGAGATCAAAGATCAAAGTTCAAAGATCAAAGATCAGAGCCCGAAGATGAGATCAGAGATCAAGTAGGGACGTTTGAATTTAAGCATAGGCTAAGATAGTCAAGGCGAAGAGGTGCCGAGGGCTGCCATGGTGAGATTAGAGATCAAAGATCAGAGAGATCATGGATCAAAGATCAGAGATCAGAGATCATGGATCAAAGATCAGAGATCAGAGATCAAAGAGATCATGGATCAAAGACCAGAGATCAAAGATCAGAGATCAGAGATCCGAGATCAAGTAGGGACGTTTGAATAGAAACAAGGGCTTGTAAGAGAGGAAGTGAAGGTGGAGATGGTGGGAAAAATGAAAGATCAGAGATCAGAGATCAAAGATCAAAGATCAGAGATCAAGTTGGGACAGCCCATTGAATAGGCTAAGAGAGGGGGTGAAGGCGGCCACCGAGGAAGTGCCGAGAGCTGCCATGGTGAGATCAGAGATGAAAGATCAGAGATCAAAGAGCAGAGATTAGAATTCGAAGATGAAATCAGAGATCTAGTTGAGACGGCCCATTAAGGGCTACCATGAATGCAAAAAGAAAGATCAGAGATCAAAGATCAAAGATCAACGATCAAATCAATATGAAAAACCAATAAATAATCACTCTTAGGACTACAACATCGCCGGACTCCTCATCATCGCTGTGCTCATGCTCATGATGTACTACGACACGTCGTTCATCGAGGGGGTGAGGCCACGCCCCTTTTTTGGCCACGCCCACATGAGACCACGCCCACTTAATGCCTAGACCACTTTGTAATTAGTGCTAGGATGACTTCTAAAACAAATGTACTACGACACGTCGTTCATCGAGGGGGTGAGGCCACGCCCACTTGAAGCCACGCCCACTTGAGGCCAAGCCCACTTAAATCCACGCCCACTTAAAGCCACGCCCACTTGAGGCCACGCTCACAATTAGGCCACGCCCACTCGAGGCCACGCCCCCTTTAGGTCACGCCCACAATAGCTCATGCCCACCTCGCCATCTGCTACGAATAGAGTTCGATGGTGTGCAGGGGATTGATAATGCTTTATTTAGTTCGCGATAGTGCCGGCTACGGTAGTCGAGGATACGGTAGTCGAGGTTACGGTAGTCGAGGTTACGGTATTTAGTCGATTAGTTCCTGAATAAGAATAATCCAGAATAATCCAGATAATCGACTAAAGAAGATTGAGTTAGATCATGATAGCACGGGATACGGTAGTCGAGGTTACGGTATTCGAGGTTACGGTAATAAAAGTTACGGTATTGATCGGCCTAATTCCAGATGGGCGTGTTCGGTACCATTCTCGTCATCATGAATATCGGTTACAACTACAAGTTCCTGAGCCAGTCCAAATCCGTGAAATACAATGTGAATAATTTTTGAAAAGTTATTTATTATAGAAATAAAACGTTCCTGACACACGACTGTGTACGCTGAAATATGTGCGGCTCATGTAGGGGGCGTGGCTTCACTTTGAGAAAGTGCGCGGCAGCGTTTAAAAATGCGAATTTAGTTTAACTCTATGTTTACTTCGTCTCCGCTAGTGCTTCTATCGTATGTGAGCACATTATAAGTTAGAAAAGCATAAAATAACGTGTGAAAACGGCGGTGGTGTAGTTCGTGTTCTGCCATTTCAGAAACCTCCCTAGTCGCGTACGGAACGTTATATTTCGTGGTGTATGACAAACTTTTATACTTCTATGATAGATATTTTTTGCTTCGATTATCAATCGCTTTACTCTTTTTGTATTCTTTTTGCGCGAATAGCAAATTGACTGAACAACGATAGCAATCGTTTTCGTAATCGGCCCGATAATCGTCCTCATGAACCCCATTTTCTTCTGTCCAGAATTGGTAACAGAAAATAATGCATTTTTAGAACTTTGTCATGCCTCCGGAACTAAACTATAACTCACTCAAGATGTGGATGGATTGTCTGAACTATGTGAGTTTGATTAATAATTAATTAAATTGATTAGTCCTTATATTCACGTGCTAATGACTGTTGAATAAACTGCACTGTACACTGAACGTACTGTTAAATGGAAAAGTATAATGATGCTTAATTAATAATTTAAATTTGCCTAATTAGCCTAATTAAGGTCCTCATGGCGATTCAAGTCGGGCAGGCCGGACACATGACGCTTGCTTCGAGCAACAGTTTCTCGAACAATTGTTTCCGGTTGGTTGAAAACAAAAACAGTAAGACAATAGCAAAAACAACTATAATAACAATAACAATAGAAATAACAATAACAATCAAACAATAACAATAACAATCATTGTAGTGACGCCATCATGATCGCCATCATCGTGACCGTCGTGCCGTACACGGCGGCCTGCTATCTGACGTCAAACTGGGAGAAGTGCGTTGTGATTGTTGTAGTTGTTGTTGTAGTTGTTGTTGTTGTTGTTGTTGTTGTTGTTGTTGTTGTTGTTGTTGTTGTTGTTTTGACTATGCTAATCAAAATCATTCAAGGTTCATCGTCAGTCAGATGAGCGACATGGAGGATCGAGGTTCGGATTGAAAAAAATTAGCTCTCAAAATTCAGAAGCGTAAATTATTAGGAAAATTCTACAAAATCGTGAAAAACCAGAATTATTTTTTAAAATTGTTGCTTTCTTTTGACATATCTCCCGCAGGACGCAAGTGCCTTGAGTACGGGGATACCTTTACCTTTGACAGATCAAAATGTCAAATGTGTGCAGAAAATGGCTGCGTGCAAAGAGTTGACAATGATTTGAGTACTTTCTCTACAGAAAAATACTGGGCCTCTGGCGACATCGACACGGGCTTGAAGAATACAAGGAACACGGTGCATATCACGTCCACGGCGATCTTTGGTTGGTATTCGATCACATTTGGATCGTTTCATTACAACGGTACTTCGCAAATCTGTTTCACAAACTCTTCAGAAAACACTGCTCTTGTTAGTAACAATGGAACAATCATTCGAAATACAACAACTGTCGATCTCAATTATCGATTTAGACTCACTCATCGATTCAAAATATGTCCAGGCGAGGAGCAACTCTCAGCCATCTTCGTCATGATGACCTACTTCCTGTCGAGTACGACGATCCGAATGGTGAGTGTGGTGTATCGGAGCCGACGTTTACTAAACGGCGCCTCCGATAGGCACACTGTTACGCTAGAGAGTAGAGGAATGATGACCTACTGCATGTCGAGTACGACGATCCGAATGGTGAGAGGGTACGTTAGTGGTGTGATAGTGTGGTGCATCGGAGGCGACGATTACTAAACGGCGCCTCCGATTTGCACACTTTCTCGCTAGGTAGTAGAGGTAGTACCTACTTCCTGTCGAGTACGACGATCCGAATGGTGAGTGTGGTGCATCGGTGGCGACGATTACTAAACGGCGCCACGATACACCACGTAGTTCCTGTCAAGTACGGCGGTCCGAATGGTGAGAAGATACGGTGGTAGTGTGGTGGTGTAGTGTATCGGATGCGACGTTTACTAAACGGCGCCTCCGATACACCACGTGCTTCAACAATTCAGCAATTTGCAGATGATCTCGTTCCGCGCGCTCGTCCGCTGCTTCCAGGAGCAGTTCTCCGCCCAACTGGCTATTACCTGTGAGTGTGTGTGTGGTGCACTACGGAGGCGACGTTTTGTAAATGTCGCCACATTATGAAGAATTTGTTCGAGTAGCCAGATCTGATCAATCGCTGACAATGGGATCCTTGAGTTCTGACATAGCACGTGAAACTCATTCCAAATTTCGTACTCACAATATTAATTATTAATTATGGCTATAATTATAACTATAATTATAGTTATAATTATTTGCTTAATTATTATTTATGGCAATCACAGGGAAGGACGTGTGCAAGCTGTTCGCTTGCCTCTACCTCTGCATGTTCATGCTCGCCAATACTGGAGTAAGTCGACTACAGTACCCCTCAATACGGTAGAGCACGACATTCGGTGATCGAGGACTGACTTTATTGATTTGATGGTTACAGTAAGGTGATAGGGAGAGACGCTTCTACCTCTGCATGTTCTTGCTCGCCAATACTGGAGTAAGTCGACTACAGTATCCCATTGAGGCTATGGACACGGTAGACATTGATCGAGAACTGATTTTATTGATTTGTTGGCTAGAGTAGGGTGATAAGGAGAGATGGTTCTGCCTCTGCATGTTCATGCTCGCCAATACTGGAGTAAGTCGACTACCGTACTCCCTCAATACGGTAGAGCACGACATTCGGTGATCGAGGACTGACTTTACAACATCGATTTTATAACATCGGCAGTTGGGTGATAGGGTGAGTGATAAGTCGACAAATTGATGGTATCGATACGGCAAACATTGATCGAGGACTGACTTTATTACCTACCGTAACCCTCCTCCTTTTACAGACCATGCGCCTCGCCCTGGACGCGATTCGCGTCGGCTCCGTCCGAGCCATGCCCGTGATCATCCTCTGCTACCTCGTCGTCGTCATGTTCTGCTACGGTAGGTGGTGTGGTGTTGGCGTGTATCGGCGGCGACGTTTACTAAACGGCGCCTCCGATGGGCACACGCAAAGTATTTTGCTACCTCGTCGTCGTCATGTTCTGCTACGGCAGGTGGTGCGGTGGTGGTGCATATCGGAGACGACGTTTACTAAACGGCGCCGCCGATGGGCGCACATTGTGCCTCACAGTAGGCGTAGAGTAGAGAGCGATGCCCGTGATCATACTCTGCTACCTCGTCGTCGTCATGTTCTGTTACGGTAGGTGGTGTGGTGTGGGTGCATATCGGAGGCGACGTTTACTAAACGGCGCATCCGATGGACGCACACTGTAGGCATAGAGTAGTGGGCGATGCCCGTGATCATAATCTGCTACCTCGTCGTAGTCGTGTTCTGCTACGGTAGGTGGTGTGCCTGTGTGGTGTATCGGCGGCGACGTTTACTAAACTGCGGCTCCGCTGTGCGCACACATTCTCTGCTTTTTCGTCGGCGTCTGCGACCTTTTATGAACTGCTCATTTGATAAGATAGGGTTACGGTAGTCACACCACAATCCGCAATCGACACCTGATATTATTTCCAGGCATTCGCCGCACGTTCCTCGACCTCAACACGATGCTCTTCATGAACGACAAGCGCGCGGAGCACGCGGCGAAGCAGGCTGCCAAGCACAAGGTGCGTGGTGTAGTCGGTGGTGCACATCGGAGGCGACGTTTGGGAAACGGCGCCTCCGATAGGCGCACAAGATGGAAATAAGCGGCGAAGAACAAGGTGTGGTGTAGTCGACGTATGGGAAAGGTCTCCCGCACTACACACCACACCACATTAACTTTTACTGAGTTAGTGGGTAGTTAGCGGCAATCATAAGGTGCGGTGTGTTGCATATCGGAGGCGACATTTACTAAACGGCGATACACCACAACTCCATCATTTTTTCTACAGAAACACTCGCACGGCGGCGGCATGAAGCGCTACTCCTCGATTATCAACATTTTCATGGTGAGCGATGATCTTTGATCTTTTGAGAATGATCTTTGATCTTTTGAGAACGATCATTGACCGTTTGAGAATGATCTTTGATCTCTAGAGGCCTGATCTCTGATCATGTTTCACCTTTAGCACACACCTCTAGTACACCATGCTGATTACTAGCACATTTTCCATATTTTTAAAATAATTAAATAATTAATTAATACTTAAGTAACATAATTCCAGGGCCTCTCCTGGACGGTCATGCTCGTGCTCGCGTGCATCCTGGCACACAATGCGTAATTACTTTAATTAGTTAATTAATACTAATTAAACGAAATAAAAAAAGCTTCTTGCATGAGCGTCATCTTGAGTGCATCTATGCTATTTAGTAATACACTAATTAACTAATTAAGGTGGTTCGATGAGATTCGCGCGAGCGACCTCTACAGCAGTGTTGAGGACGCTAAGCAGCAGATCGGATATTTTACGTAAGCTATTGATCTTTGATCTTTGTCCATTTTGAGCATTTCCAACTGATATTGTCCTCAACAGCGCAACTTTGCGAAAAAAGAGATCTTTGACCTTTGATCTTCGATCTTTGATCTTTGATTTCCTCCATTCCAGCGCTTTCTCCTGCCTACTGTTGTCGCCCATGCTGCTCGTCGGTGCGATTCGGGTAATTTTGTTGATTATTTTCGAAAATGATTAACTTAATTAGCTTAATTAGCTTAATTATGTTAATTGTCCTAATTGCAGTTCTTCCACTACCTCCACGAAGCTTTCAACGGCACACTCACGATCCAGTAATTTACTTTATTGATTATTTCTTTGATTAATTAGTTAATTAACCATAATTAATAAATTAATTCCAGTTTCCTCTTCTCGCCGAACGCCGCGTACGGCCCGAAGGACGATCGACATCGGTAATTAATTAATTACTAATTAACTAATCATCTAATTAATCGAGTATTCCAATCAAAATTCCGACGAAACCTTTCCATAAGATCTTATTGGAGCTAATTAGCTTAATTAATTAAAAAATAATTAACAAAATTCCAGATTCATCGTTGCAAACGAGACCAACTCTGTTAGGATGTGAGGACAATAAGAGAATCAGAAGAGAATTCACCCGGCCCATCGGAGGCAAATCTATCGTAAAGAATAAAAAACCGAGTAGTGTTTTATTGTGATATTTTACACTGCGAAGAGAACATTCAGCAGTTTTGAATTATCGGAGGCAAATCTATCGTAAAGAATAAAAAACCGAGTAGTGTTGTTGTTATGTGTCTTACAAGAGGGAAATCTAGACTAGGGGCAGAGTTTGCGAAGATTCGATTGTTTATCATGAGTGATTTGCCAGTGTACCATTGCGCCAACAGTAGGAATATTATTCAACTAGTCGAATCAGGAAGAGACAGACAATGCATGTTATCTGTGTACCGGAACAATTTATAGGCAGACTGTTTGCCAAAACTGTGCCACTGCCAAGCAAAACAATTGCTATCAATGAGGGGTCTTTGATTCTAATCAGATGGGTAGTTGTTATAGGGTAACTAAATATGCTAATTAGTTCCCTCCGTTATCATTGTGGTCTGTATCATTCGTATTCCGACTGCAGAATTAAGCGCTATAAAAAGCGTCTCCTTTGTGTTTCTGGCCGGGCAATTGATCAAGATGATGCCCTAGTCCCAGAACTTCTCTGTATTTTGGCCCGGGCTACGACCGCCATGAGCGCGCTTGAGGCGCATAATGAGAACTGGTAGGGACAGAATACTCTGATGGAATAGTTGGGGCCAAAAAACAGACCAAACAAATGCCTTATTCCCTAACGTAGCACACCTCGACCGATTCATCGTTGATCAAGTATTCCGTCACTACTTATCCGGCACTACTGCACTTTCCCGGCACTACTGCACAGTTCAAATATTGTCCTAACCTCCTCCGTCTCCAACCACCAAACCAAAGCCTTTTATTTAGGGAAATCATTGAAACTCATTCCGTTTTCACTCTAACGTCCGGGCAGACGAGTAGGGTTCACTTGTTGGAATGGAATTCCGGAATTCCAATAAGCGAACAAAGAAATTTGACTGCTCTGTTGATGAGAGAGTAAGAGGAATGAAGTGATATTGGAATTCCAACTGGAATTCTAATCCAATCAAATTCGAAGAAGAGAACCCTACAGACGAGCCCTTATCCATAGCACAGTGAGACCAGCAATCAAGAACCATTGCGATTGTGTTGACTGGTTTGATACAATGTAACGCGTGCGCAGACAGTAAACTGTTTTGTTACAAGGCACAGCATCGCAACAAATTTGTCTTCTCATGCCTCACTTTCTTCTCAGGTCGTCTTGTTTGGGATGGAATCGGACGATTCATCGTCGTTATTGCTTCAGCAAAAACGTCCAATATTGAACGAGTATTTCTCTTTGTATTCGTTTAACTCGAACATGATTTTATACGAACAACAATGTTATCGCAGTATCTTTATGCGAGGAATACATGAATGATGGAATTGCTATCATCGATGTGGGATGATGGTTGGGGGATCGAAAATCCAGGGATGACAGTTTTTACATATTTGAATGCCTTTTTCTGTCAACGGGCGGGATCAAATAATCAGTGGGGTTAGCGGGGATAACTTTCAAAACTTTCCCCATAAATTCTGATTCGTTGAGATGTTGCATCGCTTGCTGATAGCCCTCTTCATCGAACATTTCAACGAAAGCGAAGCCCTGAAACATCTACTTTATTGCATCCCATCATGTGAGAATCTCGAGATTAGCAGAAATTGGTAATTGACTTATTCGTCATAGGAAATTTGATACAATAATTTCGATAAGCCTTTACCTTAGATACTCCGCTGTCAAAATTGCGAATTACCTTAGCGAACTTCACTTGTCCATGTTCCATGAAAATCTGCAAAATGCTATTGTGAAAACGATTAAAACTCAGTAACAAGAGTGCGGAAAGCAGGAGTAGACTCTCTGCATTCTCCACAATCTCTCGTCACTCTGAGAGAGCGTGTGAAATGAAGACAGTAGCTCAATAGAAACACACGAAAAAATGGATGCGCTACCTCTCTGAGATCGTCATCATTAGCATCCGTAGCAATATTACCGACGTAAAGACGGTATCCACCCTGATTGAAATATTTACTTCAAAAATCAAAGTTTTTAAGAGCATCAACTCACCATTTTTCGAATAGCGAAGAGACACTGAGTGTTATCACCGCCTGTAAAACTTTATGCACTGGCTGTGTGCCAAAACTGTGTCGTTATCAGGCAAAACAACATCAGAAACATGTGATCTATGGTTATCATGAACTGATGAGTGAGACCATCAATCGAGAACAAAAAAAAACAACTGTTGTTCCATATCCGAATCCCGCCCCTTTCCAATTCTACCATGTCAGTCGAGTGTGGTGGAAGGATAAAGAGATGTGACCCCAAATCGCGCTCTCGTTTCCCCTTTCGCTTTCACCGGCTCCTAGTTGGAGGCCGACTCTTCCTACTAGTACTTCCGTCGTAAGGATTCTGTCGTCTAAAGACTCTCTTCTGGTTGCCATATATTGGAGACGACACCTAAGCTTTGATTAGAGAATTGTACCGTAGCACGGGAATAGTACACTGTACTGGCTGGATACAATACTGCGTAGACGATGATCTGTTTTGCTACAAGGCACAGCGTTCTATCCCGACAGACAAGGGTGGGGGTTGACCTAACGGAACTGCAAACTCAGGATTCTAAAGAAGTTTTGAAACGCATCTCGATTCTCATTTTGTAACAAAAGCGATCAGGAGAATTGCGTTATGTTTCACAAATCTCTTAAATTCCGAAATCAATTTGCAGTTCGATTACGGTTTGCGGGAAAATTCAAAAAGATAATCCCATTGTTCACCCTTGTCTGGA
>LS507885.1:733254-746558 GCA_900490845.1 Pristionchus japonicus | reverse complement strand
AGGCAAAACAATCGAGACGATCAACACGATCTGTGATACTCAACAAATGAGGAGACATACCAACAATCGAGCACAATATCATTTGTTTAACTGGTGGGGAACACTAGGGAGTAAACTAGGCTGTAAACTGGTTTGCAACTGAGTCAAACAATCGCTATCAATAGGAATTAATCTATCATACTCATCAGCCGTGGAGAGAGACCGTCAGTCGGGAACATTGTAATTTGTTTTGCCTGGTATGGCACAATGGAACGCGTGCGCAGACCGGTGATAAGAATCACCCTTTGATCTACCTGACGGATTGACTACTTTCTGGTTTCTCAGATTCGGTCTGTGTTTGTTCTGCAAAACGATGCGTTGCCTAAGTAAAGCATGGGCTTAACGCTTAAAGCGCTTTGAGTGAGAATTTCAAGAGAGAAAATACGTCGGTTTTATCCAAAGCATACAAAAACTATTGGCTGTGTATGTCGATCACTCATTCCTTGCACGGCAGGACACGGAGCGGTCGGCCGTAGAAATCGGCACCGTTGAGATTGGTCACAGCCGCTTGCATTGCGTCGTCGTCCGAGAATGAAACGTATGCGCGGCCCTAAAATCTGCCTCCAGTCATCTGTATCATGCTGATTCTTTCATGCCGTTTTCTCTGATTGTAACTTCCTAATCGTTACTTCGTTTCATGTGTTAAATCTGACTGATGATGTGCTGTGGCACGAAACGTCTCAATAAATGATGAAAATTCGATCTCCCATCACTTCTTCTCCACTCTCGCGCACTCCTATCCAACACTAAGAAGAATCACAGTATTGGCACTCCTGCACTTTCAACTCGAAATATGCACATAACCTCCTCCGTCTCCGACCACCGGCCCAGCCGGAAACCATTTTATTTAGGGAATCACTGAAAGTCAATCCGTTTGCACTCTATTGTCCGGTAGAGTGCAGGAGCGCCCGTTTTATTGCATTTGTCAAGTGCATTTTCGCCGCATTTTCAGCTTTCTCAATGGATAAAAGTAATTGCAACCTTGGGTATTCCGTCGTCTCCATAAACAATGCGGACATTCGTGACCTCTCCAACGCGGCTGAAGAACTGAAAAGGAGTGACCACGAATCGATCAAATACTTGGTTTTTTACCCAATGGTCAAGAAATACATGGTTTTCAGGAAAAAATCAGGTTTACTCTCGGTTTTTTTTTCAACCGCTGCGATAGAGCGATGAATATGAACGTGCAAAGTCCGGAAGCCTTACGTTCTCGAGATAATTTGATCCGGCACGGTGCGTAAGGTTTGTGACAAGCACGGTGTGTTCGAAAGCCTGGCATTGCACATTATTCTAATAGTAACGCAACAATAAATAATGATAAATTTAGATACTCGTATCATGAAAACAATCTCACCATCTCTCAGAGGCAGACTGGCAGCAACAGTTGTCTGTTCCAACGGGAAGTATTTATTGGTCGCATATCAACATTTGAACGACAGTCAAAATAATAGCTATTGTTTGACGTTTTCGGTCTGCATTTTTTGGTTTAGTCGTCAAAATGTAGAGGTGATAAGGCAGTGAAGTCAATCAAAAATGTGAAGGAAGAAACGCCAAACGATTGGTGCCTCATGCTGGAATCGAACCAGCGACCTTCTGTTTACTAGACAGACGCTCTGCCACTGAGCCAATGAGGCAGATGAGGGAATCTCGCGGGTCGATTATCATAGAGAAAGGAGTTTCGATTCGATAATGGCAAACAAACGCGTCCAATTTTGATTTCTGATGATGAGTTCCTCTTTTGCTATGTGTCGGTTCTTCAATTTGTTTCTGCAGTTCGTTTTGTCGACCAGTCTAGACGAGTCGTGAAGCGAGTCGTGAAATAACGTGTTATGGCTTAGAGGTTGCTCATTCTCATAACCAGATTTGATCATAATGTAGTGATAATAGTGATTTGATCAGTATAATTGATACTTTGGTTCTGGGAATAAAAGGATGCCGAGATTCACCAATGAATCCGAATGCCAAGCCTATTTGGCTTGTCTGGCATTCGCACATTCTGTGAAATAAATGTTATGAGCGACCAACAAACCAGATAGTGCTGATACTAACCAGATACTAGTTCCTGTGTGATTGTAAAGTCATATGCTTACCGACAGCTGAAATGCGTAGTTATTTTCTCCATACAATCTTCTTGTGCAATTGTTTTTCACGGTCTTCGATCATCCACCATTTTCCTCGGTTGCTGACCATCATTAATTGTTTATTGTTAGAGTAGTAACTCACCTGGGTTCTAATTCTACATTATTTCAGCGAGAATCGCCCAAAAAAGTTCTTTTCGTCAACAAATATGTCGTCACCGCCCTTGGTAACCTCCATTCTGCACTACAGTGTTTGCTCAATCGGAGTCGTTGCGAATTGCACCTTATTCTTGTTGGTACTAACAAGAACACCGCAGACGTTAAAGTATGTTTTCCTACACAGTTTGCGGCTCAAAATTGAGCCCCGTGCTATCGATCGACTAGGCAACAGTGCACAATATTCTTCGTTTTCATTTATAATCAGACGATTTCAGATCCTACTCTGTACTGATAGCGAGCGATGCTATTGGCCAATTCATCACGTCATTTACAAGATGCATTTTGTACACGAGGTCAGCATTATACTGTCAGAATATGTTAATTAATGTCAATTTCAGAGTAATTCCGGTCGGGGATGCAATCTTTTCAGTTGTTTATGGACCAGCATCGCTTATTGGCTCTCGTGAATTTTGTGCATTTCTTGATCAAGTTATGATCTTCGGCTATTCACATTACAACATAATTCTTGTGACTTGTTTCGCATATCGGTAAGGTGAAAAGGTGCTAGGTCGGACGAGAACCGTCGGATGAGAACCATTTGCATATTCCGATTATTACATAACTCTTGTATCTTACTCTCATTAGGTTCTCATCCAGTCTGTTCTTGTTCTCATCTAGCCTAATTCCGATGAAAAAGTCAACGATTGAGAAAATTTTATCCAGGTACCATGTGCTCACAAGGCAATCTCCTCGAGTAAGGACCACCGTCCTAATAGCAGTTCTTGTTTCTCTGCCTTCGCTGATACTTTTGGTTAAGTTTGATAGCTTAGCCTGGATAAAAACTAAAAACTAAACTAAAAACTAACACGCTGTAAACAAAAAATTCTGCACCACGTCCACAGACGTTTAAATATTTGATGTTCTGGACATTTATTAGGATCATCTCTAGATTCTAATCAAATATAATTTTTGCGTGTTGAAACGGTAAATTTATTTGTATTTGTAACATTTATTATTTAGGTCTTAACAACCCAAGTTCCTCTCGAATCTAGCGAAGTCGCTCGTGCGTTGTTGCTCACTAAAGGACCTCAATATAACATTGACAAATACGTTCTTGGTAAGTGATTCAATGCGTGCGAACAGATGATTTTTCCAGTTCCTATTAAATGATAATGTACGATTCAGCTCCCAAAAACCCGTCCGATCCAATTATAGTCGTTGGCTTAGCTTACGTCGCTCTTCCAGTCTACCCAACTACAGCGGTGAGTTCAACACCATCGACAAAGTTGGAACTCCAGCACTTTCCCGGATAATTTCGAATATAGTCTCTCCATACCCGACCGCAAACCGTGCAGGATTCAGTATCAGGGAATGCATGAACGTCTTTTCATTTTCACTGCATATCCAGTAAAATGTAGAAGCTTCTCCGTACTAAAAATTCAGCAACTGAATGAGATTTTTGCAGGTCGTGATATTCTGTGCAGCGAGAATATTCCGGTTTCTCGCGGCGCATGCATCTCATATGAGCGAGAAGACTCGGACGGTTCACCGGCAGATTGTAAAAGTACGTAATATTAATACTTTTTTAATAACGCAGTTATTGTTGGGATGACAATGAATGGGCAACACGTGGTATTAGAGCGAGTTGTTTGTAGAGTTTTTGTGGCAGTCTTTGTTTTTTTTAAAACTAAATTGTAGGCACTCACAATCGAAGCATGCTATCCCATATTGTACGTACTCTCAGTTATTTGCTTGACTCTTGGTGAGTTTCTTATTTGCTTCTATCGTTTTCGCATTTTTTGCACGTAAACCAACAAATTTGAATTATCAGGTTGATGCAAAAGTTTTTTCCATTTTCTCGCCTGGCGAAATTTTGTCATAATTTCCTCAGCAAAGCCGCAATCGAGTCAACCTTTTTTGGTACTTGTGTGGGCTTGGACGCTCTATAATGCACAGCGGATCAAATCACGAGCGGTCCATTTAGGCGGCTACAGTTGAGTGTCAAAGTCAGAGCCTCCTCATTTCAGCCTCCTCATTTATCGAAATGTAATTCCTCAGAGGTCCGAGATAAACCCAAACCAACACCACTGTTGGAGAGCATAAGGACTAGTTGTCACATTTCATACATTGCTATATATCTGCTGCAAACATAAATCCTTGATAAGCGCTTGATTCGAAATATTGGTTTTTCCATAGTTTTGTTTTGCTAATTTTAAGGCCCTGTTTTCTATTCAACGGATCTGATGACTTCAACTGAACAAAAAATTTAAGTACCTTGTATGTCAAAGGTAAACTCTAGGTTTGAAGATTTTTCCATTGTTCATTCACGACATACAATTTTTTGAATTATTGCATAGATTTTCGGTAATCTCAAATCAGAAATCTGTATTTTTCCTGCCCCAGTGTAAGATCGAGAGCCAAATCTTTTGTGTGTTTTTGAACAAGTGGACTCAGTCCTATCACTCCCTGAGCTGGTATATTTTTATGATGGTTGGCTGCAACAAAAATGATAGTGAAAGCGAAGTTTTCTGAGTGCAAAATTTTCAAGGATTTTTTTCACTTTTGCTTCCGAATTTTTTTCTTCCGTCTTATGCATTACCGAGTCAGCACCAACATACGACTGTGATCCCACAACATCCCCCAAATTACCATACAGAAGAAATTGGGCCAGGCTAAGCGCGAGAGCCGAGGCCTTGCAAAACAAAATGGAAAAAACTTTTGCATCAACCCAATAGAAAAAAACCTGCGTGGTGAGCTCCGGAAACTTTTGGTTGCTTCAATAACGAACTTTTTTTTAGGAAGAAAGGCCATTGTGGAATCGCCCGTGCTAGAGTATGGAATGCACACGGTGAGTTTTATTTATATATTTCAAAATTATCGATTTTCGTTCTTTGATCTCTCCAATTCAGCTTTGTGAGCCAATCATGGCACTCTGTCCGCTAACAACCATCTATTTCGTGCAACCATACCGCTGGTTTGCACTTTCAATGTTTAGTTCAATCATTCCCTTTCCAGTGACATTTGCAAAAACATTCGTTCTTAATAGAGTTCTAAATCCGAGTCGCTTTCTCGTAATTTCACACAAACCGGAGAGCCGGCGACCCGTATTTAGAACTCTTGTAACTATCAATCTAATCTTTCATTTCTTCAGTGCCGTGATCTCAGCAATCGGCAAAATCGCTACTACTCGACCAGTTGGGATTTTATCAATGACAACATCCTCATCGATGAACTATGAGGGATACAGAAAGACCTTGCACCGCTTTTGACAGCATGCCTAAATTCAATGTTATGTTGTCTTGCTCTTGCCTGTCGAAACTTTTCGGATATAAAAGTGTGCTTCTTTAATAATTGTAATACTACAGTATTTATCATTCACCACATCCTCCCAGGCCGGGGCGGGATATAGAAATGTCTCCATACAAAATGTGCATCCAAAGCTGTATGACGCCTGGTTGCTTTGTGATCAGTGTATTGTACAAATAACTAATTGTGCTGCTATTTGTATCTATCATATAGTCATGCAGGACAGACAGGTGGGAAATACAAAAGCAAATTGCGCGAGTGTTCATTGACCAATTTGATACGCTGTCTATATTGGAGTTGTGATTTTTTTTTCTTAATTTTCCAGCACTCAAGCTTTGGTTTCAACGAGAATAGGAAGAACAATCCACTGAATCACTGTACATCTACAAGCTAAATACAAGTGAAAATGCACGTTCACTTCTTGTTCTTGGCAGTTGTTCTCGGAATCGGAGCGGATGTGGTCGCAAGTTCATGATATTTGTAGTCTGAAGGCTGATCTTTGTTTTCTGCTTTGCAGTCAACAATGATCACGTCAGGGAAAGCCTGGATATGCATTTGACTCATTTTCTCAGAGAGGTAGAGAAGAGACATGGGTGCGAGTCCGAAGGATCTCATGCGACCGTAATTTCATTGTTGATCCTCAAAGAGCAAAACACATTCGAGCAACATCAAGCTTCTTCTAAATGCGTTTCACGATTGTGATAACATGTTCAGTGAACGCAAAAATTCAATAATAGGAAGCTTTTTGATTGAACAAAACAGACACGTTCGGTTTTCATCATTGTGGGTATCTCGAACGGTGTAATCGGGAGAACGGAGTGGTGACTAACTTATCTATCACTCTTTTTGCCGAAACTCTGGCTAGAGAAGCGGAAAGTGAGAGCTTGTGCATTTTTGCTTTCGTTCATTTTGCTTTTTCCTTGATCAAAACAGAGTATCCAGTGTTCTTTCTAATCCATTCTATACAAGGAAGTTATTTATTGCAAAGTTCATTTGACAACAACAACGTCAAAGCAGTTCTCAATTGTCAATAGATATGCAATCAGCGATGACATCATTGAAGTACGTATGGATGTTAATTCGGCCGTTCTTTTCTCGGACCAAAGCGGAGAAGGGTGTGAACCTGAAAAGTTTTTTTTTGGGTAAATTCGGACTTTCAAATTGCCAGACGATAATTTAGTGACCACAATTTGCGCTGCCAAATCATTACAAATGATTATCTAAGGTTAAGGTGCTTCCAAGTCACGCGATTTTACTCTCATCTTTGAACGAGAACGACTGGTAAGGCAGTCTTCAAGGGTTTTAAATGCCAATAAGTCTGGTAAACTGACGTATTCGGCTGACATCCGGAAGGGCATTTGCCGATGTCGACAGTAGCGGGTGCGAGAAAATTGACCAGGTCGAGCTCCTTAATGCAATATTTTCCTGTGTTTCTTCAAAAGCGCAGATCAAGTTGTTTTAAAGCGTATTGTATCGCATTGCATTGAGCCCCTTGAATTAATCAAAACTCTATCTCTCTGGTTTCTCAGTTCCAGTTAGTCATTGCATTGATCAAATTTGAAAAAAAAACTACAGATCTTACCAGAATGTGTGAAATTCTCGTGCAATCCAGATCGGTCGGTCTCGGGGTGTCTTGTGCGATATCAGGTAGAATCGGAGACGTTTCAAATGCGACAGTAGTTTGATGATTAGACTGAAAAGGAGATCGCAAAATTGAAAATCGGCGTCTGTGATCTATTCGCGTCTAGTATTGTTGCGCAACACTGACCTCGGGAAGCATCGGAGTTGTTCCGACTGCCTCGTCCATCTTGCGAGAAGGCGAACCAGCCAGGTAGAGTATGAACGTGACGAGCTTGTTGAGAAGCATCTCTGATAAAAAGTAATTGCTAATGTACAAAAATAAAAACGAGTCAATACGAAGCCTTACGAAGAAACATTTCACGAACACGTGTCGACTGATGTGACTCGGGACGCGGCTTGGAATGTATACAAAAAGTCGGTGAGTGATGGCTGTGAATCATTGGCCCATTACACTGAGCCAGAAGGCCAAGCGCTAGAATGATCATGTTTCCTCCGTTTTCGCCACATTTGCTATTGAGAAGCGAAATGCGTTCACTATTCCAGATTAATGCGTCTTGAGAGAATCGTTTTCCTCGCTCTAGTGGTTATCCCAGTCGTCGACGCACGCCGTCGCTCAGGTCAGCATTTAGTCCACACACCTTGTTCTCGTCAGTGAAATCTGTTGCTTGTCAAACCGATGAGTGAGCGCCCCGAGACCGAGAGCGAGACAAGAGATTGGAGATTTTCCCCTCCATTTTCAGCCCCCTTCACCATGGATGAACTCCTCCTTCCCGACAGCAAGCCGCCAGCGGCAAACTGCACGAGACAGTCTCACCATGTGGTGTGTTCATGTTTTATTGTTTGTTTGTTATTTTGCGAATTTGCGAGACTAACTGACGTTAAAATAGAAAAGGTATTTTTCACGAGATATTTCGGGTTTTTAGGATTTCGTTCCGGGAATTTGGCCGACTTCATTCAACACCGGAAAATGCCCTCCCGGATGCTATCCGAGCAAGTATGTTTTCCATAAAATTTCAAATTCTATGAATTAGAAAATCGATTACTGGATCTGCTTTGCAAATGCATTTTGTATAGCGACCAGGGAGCGTCTACAAATCAAGCAAATTGACAGACCAATTTGAACAATTTTGAACCATGAAGATTCCTTCCCTTTCAGATTCGCATCGCTTTTCATCATGTACGAGGATGAGGACGATCATTTCAAGGTTGCTATTATTCGCGGAGCAATTGTAGTGCAGTGCAAGGTGCCATATTGATTCTCATCTTACTTTCGAAATCCCCGCGAATAAAATCCACTTTTATACTCCTGATGATTTGGTAGAGTGCCGCTTTCGCGGTATTGTGTCTTTTAAATGTTTTCGAAATTGCTCACTTGAGTAGCTGCACAAGACAGGCACTGCAAGGTAGAGTTTGTAATACGGGGCGGGTAAGTCGGACCCGACCGGGTAGGAGGCGAGAATGAGAGTTACCCGGGATAATGGAGAATGACAATGTAATGGGAATTTGCGTTATCCCGGGTAAGTCACTCTTTTCACGGGTACCCGATGTCCCGGGTAGCGTTATATTTTAAACTATACTGCAAGGAAAATGATACTTCGCGAATTGTGCTCTTCAACAGCATGAACGATGAGGCCATTTGTCTTTGCTCTGGGACACGTTTTGTAACCCTCCTTTAGGAACCTCGAAAGAACCCAGCTTTTTGCCGAAATGGGGTCCCGTGGGTGAGCGTGGGAGGAATGGGATTTTGGCTATGCACCGCGACAGCTCTCCTCTCTGTCTCTCTCTCCTCTCTCACGTTGCGGAGTGAGAGTGAGAGGGCGCTGAGTAGACAACGGCTTTTATTCTGTTCCATTCCATCACTCCGGATATTTCGATTCTGAAGGTTTGCTCAAAATGCGCCTAGTAGAGTTCGAAATGTAGCGCTACCCGGGATATCGGGTGCCCGCGAACAGAGTGAATTAGTCGGGATAACGCGAATTTACGTTATATTTTCATTCTCCATAGTCTCGGGTAGCTCTCATTCTTCACACCTACCCGATCGGTTCCGAAATACCCGCCCCGATTTACAAACTCTAGCGCCTAGTGCCCTCGAGCGAGCGGGGAAGCCGTACGATTTTCTCCCCTACGGCACGTTGCGGAGTGAGATCGAAAGTACGCGGAGGGACAATCTCTCTCTCCCTCCGCTCTTATCCTGTTCCATTCTTGCACCCGACTCAATTTGCATACTGTCGCTCTCTCTTTCGCGGGGTTTTTCTAATCTCTAATCGTCTGGAGCGAGAGATTCCGATTCCGAACCTACAACAGCCGGAGAAATCAATTAAACTAACGTTTTCGGTACGCATCCGGGAGGGCATTGCCCAATGTCGAAGGATTGGGGAGTAAGGAATCGTGCAGGGTCGAGTTCCTGGATATGTGTTTTAAGCACTGCTTCTTTAAACTTAATTTCTCTAGGATTAAAGATCAACGCACCAGAATGTACGACAATCTCGTGCAATCGGGTAGTACGCTCGGAGTCTCTTGATTAATCGTTGGAAGCATCGGAGTTGTTTCGAGATCTTTAGGTTTATGAGCTGGATGAAAAAAAGAGAATATTTTGACATCTGTACACCGAGGTCTATAAAACCGGATCAACAGGGTTGCTACCGCTTCATGTGCCTAATAATGATACCTCGGGAAGCACCGGAGTTGTTCCGAGCAGGGTTGGGTGAAAATTTTACGGTCTCTCACTTTTCCATGCTCTCTCCACAGCGTTCTATCCCGACAGACAAGGGTGAGGGTAGACCTAACGGAACTGCAAACCCAGGATTCTAAAGGAGTTTTGAAACGCATCTCGATTCTCATTTTGTAACAAAAGCGATCAGGAGAATTTCATTACGTTTCACAAATTTCTTAAATTCCGAGATCAATTTGCAGTTCGATTACGGTTTTGCGGGAAAATTCAAAAAGTTAATCCCATTGTTCACCCTTGTCTGGAGAAAACAATGGGTTTCATAACGCTGTGTCTCGCTTTGTCTGACCGGCAAGAGAGCATTGGGAAATGAGAGACAGCGAAATCGCCCAACCCTGATTCCAACAGCCTCATTCGTCTCGCGAGCGAGTCTCGTTTCACTCTCCTTCACACAACAAAAAAATTCCGTAAAATTGGCTCTAGCGGATTACAATCCGCAATTGAAATCCGCTAATATTTGCGGATTCAACCGCTAATATTTGCGGAATCGTCATTGCGGATTGCATCCGCAAGTATTAGCGGATTTCAACTGCCTCATTCGTCTCACTAGGAGCAGCACCAGCAAGGTAGAGAATGAACGTGACGGCACGGTTTAGAACCCTCGTTTAGGAACCTCATAACAAAAAGTTTTCGAAATGTTCTGAAACGTACTCCTAGCATAACCACAAAATTTTTCTTCGAGTGTTCCTAAACGAGGGTTCCAAACCGTGCCATCACCGAATGAACGTGATGGCCTTGTCGAGAAGCATGTCTGGAAAGATCATTTCGAATCGAATGTCTAACACAGGAAGGATGCTAAAGACATGAAGACGAGTGAATGAAATGGGCTCACCTCATTCGTCTCGCGAGGAGCAGCACCAGCAAGGTAGAGAATGAATGAGATGGCCTTGTCGAGAAGCATGTCTGGAAATTCGGTAAAGACAATTCGAATTGAGTTTCTAGCACAGGAAGAATACATTCACAGACGAATTGAAGTCGAGGGTGTTGTTTCGGTATGGAGTTCGTGTTTAGGAACCCTCCGATTTCTCCAGGACGTTTTCGGAATGCGCCGTATGTCAGAACATTTAGATTTTTTTGTGGGTTCCAAAATGTCACTTATCGAAGGTTCCTAAGCGCGGGATCCAAACCGTGCCATCGCCGGCTAACATCCCTAGGCGAGTCCTTGGAGAGGAGGCGAGTGAATGAAATGGGCTCAGATTCGATTACACTGGTCGGGACTCGGGAACCCACAAAAAAGTCAGTGATTGATGTATCAGAGATTAGTCTTGTCTCGGTAAATGCAGTTGCCTCAAAACCGAAGGAGAGCTGGATCTTACTTCTTTCCCTCGTCACGAGATAGCTGTAAAAAGTAAGTATCTGATGGGCTAGAGGTGAGTCATCGTTACACTGGGGCGGATCAGGCGCCTTCAACCTTCTCTTCAGTTTATTCCATTCCTCTGATTCAAGATATTGCATACTTTTTTCACTGAAAATCTTTTCAGGATCATGCTTCTGAAAGTGATCACCTTCATTGCTTTGGTTATTAACTCTGTTCATTCTGCCAACTCAGGTCAGCACATTTTTGCGATTGTGAAAATAATACTAAAACTTTCTCTCAGTGCCTTTCGAAGAGCTTCTTCTCGACGGCAAGCAAATCCCAGCGACCGAGCATGACTGCCCGGTCCAGCCTCGGCATCTGGTCGGTTGATCTTCTTCTCTGATCTTTGTCTGTTTCTGATAGATGACCTTCAAATGCCAAACACGTTTTCAAACAACTTCTGATTCGCACATATCTTGTTGAATTGCAGGACATGAACCGGCACAATGTGCTCGCTCCCGCTTCCTTCAATGCCGGTCGCTGCCTTCCCGGCTGCTATCCCAGCAAGTCGGTTTTCTTCTATTTTAGCACCTTTTCAATTCAAACAATAAAAAATACGGTGAGAACAGAGAGAATAGTAATTACGTACATTCGAACAGTCGACAATCAATATTCTTGCCTGAGCAAAGTCAAATCTTCAGGTTCGCCCCGCTCTCCGTTCTGCACCAACTCAAGACCACGAACAAAATCGTAATCGAGTTGTTCCCCGATGTGATCATTCTGGCGTGCAAGCCACTTCCATATTGATTGCGCCGCAATGCGCCTTCTCGAATGGGGTAGACATTCTATCATGAATTCGATGTGCGATAAAGATCTGTTTGGAAATTTGTTGAATGAACACTTTCTTACCACTTCAGCGACTCGCACAATTGTATTAGCTCAGTGCGTTCCTTTTTTTCAAACATTGTGAAACTCATCCAAATCGTCTCACGATCGGAAAAATATTTTTATATCTCCCTCACTTCTGCCTCATTGGCTCAGTGGCAGAGCGTCTGTCTAGTAAACAGAAGGTCGCTGGTTCGATTCCAGCATGAGGCACCAAATTTTGCAATCTTTTGTTCCACAAAAAAACGATACCGTAACTGATTCACTTTCCTTAATCCACCACTACAATCCTTGATATTCCTGCCAAATTGGGCAAAAGTATTGTGCAGGTGTCAATTCCTACCGGATTCCATTTCCCACCACATGTAGCTCCCAGATATGGTAGTTCGTGGCGGCGTCTTTGAAGGAGACGAGGATCTATGCGAGTAACAGAAAATCAAAGAAGCCTGATTTCATTTTCCCCCCTCAACTCAGGATCGCTAAAGTAAGTGACTGATGGGCGGGAACTTAGTCATCGTTACACCGGTGTAGGACGTCAGGCGACTTCAATTTATGCGCTGATTTCGGTCTTCATATTGGCTTTCAGTTCGCGGTGTGCCTTGTTCACTCCACCCAATTTCTCTATTGCCATAAACTGTTGGAGTCCTGCTCTTTTTCAGTTACTAAAGAAGTAATATATCTTAGTGTCTGTCTGTCTGTCCGTATGTATGTATGTATGTATGTCTGTCTGTAACGTCTGTCACGCTTTTGAAAAATCGCTATAAATCGCCTATTTCTCATCCCCCCAGCCCCTACCCGGTACCATACGAACCCCCACGAAAAACTTTTTCAAAATTTGCATAAATTTCATAGTGATGATGCAATATGACGAAATCTCCCTACACACCGTATTAGCTTCCAACTCAACCAAATCACTCGGGAGAACCACCAAACAACTTCTCGGACTCAAAATTTTCAAAATTTGCATAAATTTCATAGTGATGACGCAACATGACGAAATTTCTCATCACACCGTATTCGCCTGAAAGTCAACTAAATCTCTCGGGCGAACTACCAGGCAACCCAAACATGTACCGTGAGACTATCTCGATTATCGTGAGACTATCTCGATGGCAATGTGTGGAAAGGTTCGTGTGGATAGCAGTGGGAGAAAAAGTTGCGACGGAGCCACGAAGTGGCGGAGTCGCAACTTTTTCGACCACTGCTATCCACACGAACCTTTCACATTGCT
>LS507885.1:713078-733154 GCA_900490845.1 Pristionchus japonicus | reverse complement strand
ACACTATTAACCAACGACAGTGCGTGGTCCAGACTGCGATATGGTGACCTTAAGGCATGGCCCAACCTGCGATGCGCTTGCGAAATGCTCGTGAGGCTGAGAGCTATTCGAAAAAGTTGCGATGGAGCCACGAAGTGGCGGAGTCGCAAATTTTTCGAATCGCTCTCAGCCTCACGAGCCTTTTGCAAGGGAGGATGCAGGCTTGCAATTCAAGCGAATCTATGATAACCCTAACACACATCCCGGCGTACAACGTAGCAACCGTAGGTTGCTAGTTATGTTCTTCAAAGGACTGCTCATCCTGACAATCCTTTATTTCACGATTTACTGCACCTCCGTCGAATTGGAGGAGCTCTTCCCCAGGAGCAGTTCCCGCAGAGGCTGACTGCCCTAGGCTATCCCGCGTGCTGGTCAGTGCATCTTTGGTTTCTCGATCCCAAACTACCCTCGCCATACGATCCGTGATCCCTAAGCTTTTCCGTCTTTCATAATGATCCTTCAAGTGGATCCATTTCGTTTGAACAGTATTTTGGTACTCTTCGTAATGATTTTTCGCTCAAATACCTTTGGAATAACGGAACTAAAAAGATAAATTCAGAAGCCAGACCCAGCCTACGTCCTCGCACCCGCTTCATACGACGCTGGCCGCTGCCATCTCGGTTGCTATCCGAGCCAGTCGGTTTTTTTTCACAATTATGCATCATTTTTCAAAAAAAAGGTCCACATTTGTGATGGTCACTTGTTGAGAAAAACGGTCACTCCCTGTGATTAAACTAGTCACATTTTCCTTCCTTACTGCATGATTACCAGTAAACTTTGTAGCATGACTTGTAAATCCTTTCCATTGACAGGTTCGCTTTCCGTGCTGTACCGAGTGAAGATCACGAACAGGATTGTGGTCAAGCTGTTCCCCGATGCGATCATCGTTGCGTGCAAACCACTGCCTTATTGATTGAATAGAGAAACGTGCTACGATTCCACGTCCAACTAAAATATTCGTTCGGTTCGTTCTGAATCAATATTCAACATGCAAAGTGGAAACTCCCGTTCTCAATAAAGATTTTCTTTCACGAAGTCTCGTCATGATCGAATTCTTGTTTGCTTTTCATAAAGTTTGCAGGTTGCTTGAAACATAGTCGAAAAGTCGGAATGGATTTTCGTGACAGTTTAAATCTTCGCCTTTCTTTGCTTTATGAGATCTTGAAAGCTCGGTGAATCCATCCGCCTCATTGGCTCAGTGGCAGAGCGTCTGTCTAGTAAACAGAAGGTCGCTGGTTCGATTCCAGCATGAGGCACCAATTTTTGCTTCGAGGGCTTGAAACTTCTTCTTTTGTTCCACAAAAAAAATCTTCGTTCATTCATTTTCAGGAAACGGATTTTTCTTTCTTCTTTTTTGCTCTCAACTCGGGATCGCTATAAAACTTGAAGACTGAGAGAGGTTAGTCATTGTTACACTAAAGGGGGAAACCAGGCGACTTCAATCTACTGCCGAGTTGATTCCTCACTCTTGACTCATCTGCTTACTTTTCTTCGCTTCTTCACTCCTTTTCGCATTCTCACAAGATAGAGATCATGTACGTTGAATTCGAAATTGCTTTTCAAAAGAGATTACAATAGTGATGAACGCTTCTGTTCCAGTTATGATTCTGAAAGCAGTGATCATCCTGGCACTAGTAGTCTCCACTCTCGACTGTGCTTCAGTCGAATTGGAGCAGCTCTTTCCCGAGGTCAAACTTAACGCCACAGAGTCGGACTGTCCGAGGCTACCCCGCAATCTGGTCAGCAGATCTTTGAACTTTAACTTTTTTCAAAAACGATATCACGCCTCTCACCTAAGAATCGACTCAGAATGGCTGAATCTGTCAGCGGGTCATTTTTCGAAACCGGGTTTTCGACGATTTCGGACCCTCCTAGGCGTCCCTGGGGCCCCTGTGAAAGAAATCGTACCAGTGATTATTCCCGGTCGAGCTGCAGCTCCTGTTAGATGCAGCCTTCATTTTTAAGGTTATGTTTTTACCCTTCAAAGTGAATATTATATCGACTTCGGGACCTGTTCCAGACTCTCCTTTCGATGCTCTATCGACCTACACAGGTTGCATATCGATAACTATATTCTTATCACTGATATGAACATCACACTGTATCTCAAAAACCGCTCGAAAACCCTAGTTTTTTCTTTCATATTCGGATAGCTCTCGTCACGGGCATTTCAATGGTACCCCTGAAGTCCTAAATCCGCGGGGGGTGAGTGGTGTTTTAGTGGTGTTCATGCCGAAAAAGCGAAAATCCATCGAAATCACAAAAAATCAAATCAATGGCGAGTGAAACGCAAATGAAAGTGAAGAGGATGAGACCGTGTCATTGCGCGCGAGAGCGTGGAATGAAGCCGAAATGATTGCGTTTCACTCGCCATTGATTGGATTTTTTGTGATTTCGATGGATTTTCGGTTTTTCGGCATGGAACACCACTCACCCCCCGCGGATTTAGGACTTCGGGGGTACCATTGAAATGCCCGTGAGGAGAGCTATCCGAATATGAAAGAAAAGTTTTCGAGCGGTTTTTGAGATACAGTGTGATGTTCATATCAGTGATAAGAATATAGTTATCGATATGCAACCTGTGTAGGTCGATAGAGCATCGAAAGGAGAGTCTGGAACAGGTCCAGAAGTCGATATAATATTTACTTTGAAGGGTAAAAACATAACCTTAAAAAATGAAGGCTGCATCTAACAGGAGCTGCAGCTCGACCGGGAATAATCACTGGTACGATTTCTTTCACAGGGTCCCCAGGGACGCCTAGGAGGGTCCGAAATCGTCGAAAACCCGGTTTCTAAAAATGACCCGCTGACAGATTCAGGTCGAGTCTTAGGTGAGAGGCGTGATATTTCGAAAATAAAAATTAAAAATTCAGAAGCCTGATCCAGTCTTCGTGCTTGCACCTGCCTCGTTCGACGCCGGCCGCTGTCCTCCCGGATGCTACCCGAGCGAGTTCGTTTTTCTTAATTGTGCGTCATTCGTCCAAGAAGGTTCACATTTGCGTTGATCACTTACTGAAGAAACGATCGGAGCAAAAGTAAAAGTAGGCATTAGTGTTGAACGCCGGAATCATTGAAAACCTAGCCCTTTTGTTGCCAATTGCCACAACCCAGAAGTTTTGACTGGTTTATGCCGTTTCCCTCCCGGTTGCTATCCCAGCGAGTCGGTTGTTGAACCATGTTTTCATGTGCTCCTTTCTTCTCAAACCTTGAACATGGTCGGGATCGTTCAATCCTGGCGTTTCAAAACGACAATAGAGCCAAAAGATGGTTAAACACATCTATCTGAATCTAAGGCAGATAAACCTTTTGATCAACCTTCCTAGAGCGGCGCCGGAAGTTGCCTTCCCGGTTGCTACCCGAGCGAGTGAGCGCTTGATTTCCTCATCATGCAGCATTTTTTCTGAGAAGGTCCACATTTGCGAGAAATGGAAAGCTTTATTGCTGAACGCCGGAATCATTGAAAACTTAGCCTTTGTGTTGCCAATTGCCACTACCCTGAAGTTCTGAAGTTTTCCGGTTGCTACCCGAGCGAGTGAGCGTTTTCTCGAACTGCCAGCTATCAAAAAGAATGGAACTATGTGGGATGAGAACCGTCGGATAAGATCCGACTGGATGAGAACCTAATGAGGGCGAGAGTTATGTAATAGACGGTGATGTGTCCTTGCGCTTTGCTATGCGATGGAACAAACACTAGCTAACTGGGAACTATTCATTGGAAGTTACGCGGTGATGAAAATACATAAAAGAGAGAGAAGAACAGACAACCACTCGGTAGGACCGGTGGAACAACTCTGAGAACAATTGTGAAATTGCGAGAAAGCGAGAGCGTGTTACGGTAATGAACGGTAATCTCACGCGGAAGTGCAGGGAAGTGCGCGAATTCAAACATAGTTGACTAGTGTGATACCGTAGGACGGTCTATCGATAACTAGTATTAAATTACTATACAACAGACGGAATATGCAAATGGTTCAAATCCAGTCGGTTCTCATCCGACCTAGTCTCAAAAGAACCATAGATTGCGATAGTATTGTGCATTCTTAGGGGTGAATATAGGGGTCTTAGCTGGAAAGACGTACATATTGGTATTTTTCAGGTTCGCCCCGCAATCCGTGCTGTATCGAGTCAAGAATACGGGAAGAATCGTGATCGAGCAGTTCCCCGATGCGATCATTGTTACCTGTAAGCCTCTTCCATACTAATCGACATCATCAATCATGCTCATTCTCGAGAGTGCCTTCTTCATGTGGTAGATTGTCTATGATGAAGTGTACATTTTGATAAAGAATTGAGTGAAATCTTGAACGAAATATTGTTTTACCTCCACAGATCCTGGAAGAATTGAATCACTCGAGCAGTTTTCTGATGCGATCATTGTGGCGTGCAAGCTTCTTCCGTATTGAAAATGTTGTTATTACGAAAATCCGATCATACAAAGAACTTTTCATGTGAATAAAGTCAACGTATTTTTGATCAATTTAGAGAGAACTCTATTTTGTCCAAAGAAAGTCCCACGATGCGATCATTGTGGCGTGCAAGCCGCCTCCGTATTGAAAATCATTTCATTATGAAAACCTTGGTTCATAGAAAGAACGTTCAAAGTGAATAAACAATCTTAACTTTTCATCGATTTTCTTCTAATCATGTGCTCCGTGTAAGGTAAGTTCCCCGATGCGATCATTGTGGCGTGCAAACCACTGCCTTATTGATTGAATAGAGAAACGTGCTTCGATTCCACGGCCACCCAAAATTTTCGTTCGGTTCGTTCTAAATCAATATTCAACATGCAAAGTGGAAACTCCCGTTCGTAATAAAGAATTTCTATCACGAAAGTCTTGTCATGATCGAATTCTTTCTTGCTTTTCATAAAGTTTGCAGGTTGCTTGAAACATATCCGAAAAATCGGAATAGATTTTCGAGACAGTCTCGAAACAGTCTCGAAACAGTCTCTTTGCTTAATGAGATCCTTAACGATCGGTCAATCCAAAAATGAAAAAATTGAAGAAACGAGACATAGTAAAAGAACTCCTCGCAATCAGAAATCAAATTGAACTCGTTTGTTTGTCAGTATCGAAGCAGGTCGAAACTCCTTCATCTATGATATTCTACCCGCGAGACTCCCCCATCTGCCTCATTGGCTCAGTGGCAGAGCGTCTGTCTAGTAAACAGAAGGTCGCTGGTTCGATTCCAGCATGAGGCACCAAAATTTTGTCCCTCCACATTCCTAAATGGACATTCTTACTAAACCTTCCTTTTAGCGTTAAGCAAGTATTATGTCCTATCTACATTCAGCTAAAATAAAAAGGTGGGAATTTGTGTAATCCCGGGTACTATACTCTATTCGCGGGTACCCGATGTCCCGGATAGCATTAAATTTCAAACTCCAGTGCCTATTGTCTCAGTTTTTTTCCTCTGCATTGGGCAATAGCTCTCATCTTCATTGCATGCAAGAATACAGAGCATGATGGATGATGGATGGAACATGATGCAAACTGAAGACGCTCCGGCACCCGATTTACGATCCGATCATTGCCCGAAGCCTGCTGAACTGTCTGATAAGCTAGTCCAGAAAAAAGAACCTTCCAACAAGGAATGCAATAGGCCTTGCGAACACCAGCGACTTCATCATTGAATGCGCTCATTTTCGCTGACTTCTTTCTGTTCCTTTCTCTGTTCTTCATCTCTCCTCTCTTGTTCGCTCTTGCAACGATATCCTCCCCACAGTGGCTCACAACAGCCCAGTCCGCCTTCCTTTCCGCCTCACTCTCTCTCCATCCCTCACGCTCCCTGGCCGGTTAAACATGGCCAGAGAGTATAAGCAAGTGAGTAGAGTCAGCGTTGAAAGAGAGAAGGCGACTTTTCATCCTACTCAGCGGCAAAAAAAACGCGCTGTTTTTCTATTGTAGTGAGCCTATTTTGAGGGTTTTCTTCTGTTACGAGCTCGCCTCTGTTCTTGTTTCAACCCAACCTCGAATATCTCATAGATACCTGATAAAGAAGCCGTAATGTAGGCACTTTTTTTATGCATGTGTTATGTTCAGGTTGCAATCACTGCTTGAGACATTGTATCGTTCGAAACATTAAAGGCGATGGATTCTTTTTTCATTTTTTTTGGTTGTTGAAGGCGTTGCGCAGACGTTTGCGATCGTTTGCGATCTTTGTCATCGAAACATAAATTCATTGTGAAACTCATACATCGTCTCTGTTACTGGTGCTTCCTGGTTAGCTTGAAAATATCTCCTCACGTCTCTTGTTTTCGACTTCAGCGTCATCAGGTATCACTAGAGTGCGATACGTGCCGGCGTCTCTTCATTTTCCATAATCTCTCACCGATAAAAGAGTCGGGAGAGTGCGTGGAATGAAGAGACGGCGGCCTGTTCGTTATGGGACGTTGTCTCTCCTTTTCATACCCTTTCGCCTCTAGGACCATTCCGAGAGCACTATTAATGAGGAGAGTTCCTGTTTCTCTGGCATCCCCTTACTTCCCATGTTTAGTCTTCACGTTACCGCGTGTTTTGCCATCACACTAAATCTCTACTATCGCTACGTCTGAGTGATGAGAGAGTAGTGGAGAAGGGCAGAGATCATGTCAACTCTCACCAGAAACAGAAGGAAATGTGTGCGAGAAGAGTCGTCTACGTTGTTTTCGCTTTACTTAGTCTTTCATCACTGACCCAACTTCAAATTCTAATGTGGTTGTTTAGCCATTCTGGTACTCTCGGTGTATCGCGTTCTTAGATCAGCGAGATAGTGTGTAGTGGAGAAATGATCTGACTCAGTTCATGTACGTTGTTCTGTCTGACCTACAAGGTACCAGAAATTTGTTCACGTAAAGTGGAGAGACTCAATGGATGTTGTGCTATTTCAACACACTCTCCTGCCCAACTTTTGAGTGTTGATACCGTGTCCCTACTTCGAATTCTAATGTGGTTGTTTAGTCATTCTGGTACTCTCGACGTATCGTTTTCTCGAATCTACGAAAGGTAATGTGCAGTGAAGAGACTGTTGTTGCGCTACTTCGACCCAGTACAGTTCGAGGGGCAGGTCGTCTCTTCATTTCACACGCTTTCTCGCCTTTCTGGCCGGTTAGGGAGTGCATAAATGAAGAGAAAACGACTCGTATTCCGATCTTTAGTTATTGCGCTATTTCGGCACAGTGGAAACAGCCACAACAACGACTAGCAGAAATGATCTCTCTCACTGACGGAAAATTCGGAAATGGCCGCAGCAGCAACACTTTCTCATTTTTCACTTGCCTTCCAGTTAGCCGTTGTAATTCAAGCTGGTGACGAATTTTCATCATAATTCTGTCGAACTTTTATGCTGTTTGTCATTATGTTTCACACATCATTATTAGGTGGGGTATTCTCCATCTATAGTTTATACTGGCACCGTGGTGTTGTAAAATAGAATGAACAAAACCACGGGAAGTCACCCACTAACTTTCCGTTGACCTTCCTAACTTCGTGAATGGCTAAGAGTTAGGGTCCTACTATTTTCAACCTTCCTCCCTTCTCATTCCCCGAATCCAGCCCTCCTGATTTGTTGCCTCTCAGTCTCCATCTAATTCGATCCATCACATTCACTCTCGCATGAAGGATCATGACGTCGTCTCTCTCTTTCGCGCACTCTCTCGTCTGTCTCTGAACTCTCTGCGCTATCTTCATCCTGCGTGCTCTCTCACCGTCCTGCCTTGTGGAGGGCCTTCGCAAAATGGTCAAGACTTCCTTAGTCGAGGGGACAGTCTATCTAGAGCGCGGAAAGCAAGTGCAGAATTTCTTCTCATTCTTCCTGGTCTCTGGTATTCCTGATGAAAGAATGTGTGAAAAGAGGAGAGACAATGAATTTGTAATTTGTCATTCCTACTCAGCACATCCCAACCTTCACGAAGTTATCGTTACTATTTTGGTGCATGAAGAATCATAATTTCACTCACTATCAATCAGCATTTCCCTTCATCAATAGTGATGAAAGGGTGCCGACAACGATTACGCTATTAATTTGGATAATAGCATGTTGTAAATTGCCATCTTGCTTTCGATTTTGGTCTTTATATGATTTTATGGCTCTAGCCAACATTCCGTTTCATCGTTTCATGAACAATTCCAATAGACACCTGGAGTTGGCATAATTTCCTTGTTCTCAATGTATTCCTCAAATCAACTTTCATGATTTGGGTTCTCATCATCAAATGTTCCTCATTTCCATCCCTGATCCCAATGTTTTCATCACTCGTCAATTCTTGGACGAGTAATCCAATTTGTGCCCTGGATTAGCCACTAGGAAGAGTAGACATTGCCATTTATGGGTGCGACCCCTCAATTCCGCCGCTGTCAAAGTCCTCAGTCCCACTTCAACTCTCTGTGTACCGTTAACTCTTCGCGTTTGCTTCCGATGAGCTTTCGTTTCTTGAACGTTTGTTGAACAATTCCCTTCAGATGAACCGAGTTGTTTCAAGCGATCTCCTCATTCAACACGACGAACAAGAGTGAAGCTGTGTTTCCGTACGCTGGCGGGTGCTGTATGTAAGTCACTGATTTCTGAAAGAGTCCATGACTTCTTGAAAATTATTTAGAGAGAGATGAGCTGCATAAATTTATCAAAATTGTGAGAATGTCGAAAAATCAGTCTCACGACTTCAGCAAAAGTGATATCACGCTTGTCACGTAAGAATCGAGCTAGAATGACAATTCTTGGGAATAGAGCAAAAATGGCAACATGAGTTGGCAGCAGTTTTGGGCACCTCGAGGCATGCCCTAGCAGCCCACAAAGTCTCATTGTGCTGGGATCACTCTGGAGCTCCATGCACCGGGTCGTCTTCATGGATCCCCAACTTTGAACGCGATTATCTCGCTTCTGGTGCATTTTTGAGCGAAATTGTCCTAAGTATGACCCCCTCTTATTTCCCGAGCTCTATCGACCTAAACAAACTAGAAGTCAAAAAAGTGATTCTGAACGGTGCTACTCTTCAGGACGCATAACTCAAAAATTTAGGTAACGGCGCGGCTAATATTTTAATATGTTATGTATCCCGTCGAGCTCTATCGAATGAGGGGCTGACGCAAATTTTGGAATAATCCTACGATGTACTTCACCCCTTCGAAAAAATCATGATCATTTGAACTTATTTTATCGCATTCATTTTGCACCGCGCGCCACGGATTGCGCGGGATGAAATGAAACATATGAATGAAATCGAGAGAAAGGGTGGGAGTGCGAAATGTGTTTCATTCCTCCCTGCACACTCTGAGGTGCGTGGTGCAAAATGAATACGATAAAATAAGTTCAAATGATCATGATTTTTTCGAAGGGGTGAAGTACATCGTAGGATTATTCCAAAATTTGCGTCAGCCACTCATTCGATAGAGCTCGACGGGATACATAACATATTAAAATATTAGCCGCGCCGTTACCTAAATTTTTGAGTTATGCGTCCTGAAGTGTAGCACCGTTCAGAATCACTTTTTTGACTTCTAGTTTGTTTAGCTCAATAGAGCTCGGGAAATAAGAGGGGGTCATACTTAGGACAATTTCGCTCAAAAATGCACCAGAAGCGCGATAATCGCGTTCAAAGTTGGGGATCCATGGAGACGACCCGGTGCATGGAGCTCCAGAGTGATCCCAGCAAAATGAGACTTTGGTGGCTGCTAGGGCATGCCTAGAGGTGCCCAAAACTGAAGCCAACTCATGTTGCCATTTTTGCTCCATTCCCATGGCCAGCTCGATTCTTTCGTGACAGGCGTGATATAGTGCTGCTTGAACGATTTCGTTGTTGAGAACTTGGACGAATTACAATTGTGCTCGGTTGGTATGTTGATTATCTGGTGGAATACACCTCTTGCCGATTTCCTGTCCTTATCTGGCAATGACAGACGAATAGATTTGATAGAATCACTTCGATGATGTTATTCCAGGCGCGGCGCCAAGACGGCGGCACCGCGCGGCAGCGGCGTAGACACTCCGTCTCCACTTGTGAGTTTCGTTTCTGTCACTGATGTTTTGACAACATTCGATTAGATCTATGTACATCAAAATATAGTAGAGCACTATAAAACGTTAAACGTATCATTAAAGGCCCACGACCGCTATCTGCCCGCACGAATCAACGGGATGGTGATCGAGGCGGCGAAGGAGGGAGAAGTCAGGAGGAAAAGATGTGAGTGATTGCTTGATAGAAATGGTGTTCGCTCTTCCAATTGACATATCTGTTCGAGTAAGTTTCACTCTAACTTCATCACCGAGAGATTGCGCAGAGCTTCAATGGTATCAAGTGTGCGGCGGGTAAATAAACCACCAAATTGTGCAAATTAGAGCTCGATTACATTCCTGTTCAGCCTCCTCCATCCACGCCTTCTCCTGTCGAGCCGGGCCGTCAACGTCGAATGGAACGGCAACTCCTCCGATCAGGCCGAATCGGTTCGTTATTCGGATATTGAGTAATTTCGAGGAACACCCCATTGGTGACCACCACTCATAATCAAACAAGAGTAAGGGGTTAGTAAGGAGACTAGTCGGAAAGTGAACGGCGTGGCCACTCTAATCATAAGGCTGGATCGGAAACGACCGCTTGTAATACGTATTCCTTAATTCTGGCCCTGACTAAAAGTAGATCCACTAATTCCGATCTTCAAAAGATAAAGTTCTCTGGAGTGATGATTTCCAAACAAAGGCGACGAATTAACGCTCGTCTGGATAAGGTTCCGCTGAAATGGAACCTCTGAAACATATTAGATAGTACTTCTTCCTCAATAGTGGATTGATTTAATCGCACTTTGTTCTCGAATGCCACTGGAAGTTCATGCAACGTAATGCTCTCTCCATTCCACCCACTATCTCGTCTTGTTCGTGTTCTTTGCGCTCTCCTAAATTGACATACTGTCTCGTCTCTGATCTCAAATGGGAAAGGGCATAGTTCAGTGTGCAAAAGGCAGATTACTTCGGAGTGTATGGTCTCCTCAATCTGCATGACCTCATGCTTACTAGAGGGCGATAGAGTGTGTAAATCGAGGAGAACTTTTTTGGCACTCGTTATGTAACATCTCACTGGTCAGAGAAGTGGAAGAGCGTGCAAATTAACTAGAGTGATCATTCCAGCCTCTTCACTGACACTCGCTTCGAGTCGCCGGCCAGGGATCAGTCGAGAAGAGCGTCGGCTTCGGGTTTGGTCTTTGATCTTTGAACTGGAAGTTCGAACACTTTCTTTCGGTCAATTAATTTGGTTATGCTTCACTGTCATTTCTTATTTTTAACCAGATTGTTATCCTTGATGGCAACGGATTTGCTTTCATAAAGCAATTACAAAATTAATGATTATCTTCTTGGCATCGAAATGCATTCAGCGTCATATTTTAGTAGTCTTTCCTCATTCAGGAGCGCTCCACCTCGATACGAGCGGTCGCCGGCTGCGCTTTCGGATGGGCGGACACACGTATACGATGGAGGGTGGGCGATTCCTCATATTTTCGTGCAGCATCTGTATTTTGTAAACGTTGGTTTTGTTCTCAAACGTACTGTAGTGATACTGAACAGCGTGTTTTGGGCTGAAAATATATCACAATTAGCGATCGGTGACAGCGTCTTAGGGAAAAACATTGTGGGGTTCTCTGTTGCCCAAAAGTATCGGCATGTCCAGAGAACACTCAATTAGATCTAATCTACGGTCTATCCACAGAAGATCACGAGTAAAACCTTGCGTCAACAACTCCTGGGAACCAGAGTATCACATTTACTGGTCAGAGAAGGCGAGAGATAAAGCGAATCTGAGAGAGTTAGACGAAAAAGCTATCGATGTCACGTAGAAAACACTCATCTCCGAGGGAGTTTGACCTACTTATTCCTCTCTATCCCCGATCAGCTCTTTTCTGTTTGTTCTCCTGTTCTCCCTTGTCAACCTCTAGCCTGATCTCCTCAATCTCATAAGTCTTTGGTTGTTCAGAAACAGTTAGAGCGCAGAAGGATTGGAGATAGTCGAAACATCTCTCTGCTCTCACTCATCCAAGCTGTCTCACAGGTTAGAGACAAAGAGCTCTTAATTGTGCGTTCTCTGACTCCAGCTAGAGAAAGCGAGAGAGCATGCAAAGTGGAGAGGGTCAGAGAGGAGAGACATTGGGTGTGATCACAGCTTCTGACGTCGGCAAACGATGGGAGAACAGAGAAACAGAAGCGCTAATCGTCATCAAGCAAATGTCTCGACAGTTTGTCTATCTGTTATTCAAGAACTACCCTTGTGATACCAAGGATCCTTTAGGAGTGCTAGAATCAACAAAAAGTTTGCTATTATTGTTTTTACTGAATTTCTGACAGTTTTCATGTATTCTGAGTAATCCACCACTGAACGGTATTGTGCTTGTTTTGTGGCGATATTCTAAAAATCCTTATTAAATTTATCTAACAACGTTACTCTATTCTGTCGCGGCGACTGTTCTCCTGAACGTTGAGCATAATTCGGATTGCCTTTGCTCATTTCTCCTCTTTTGGTTCACTAGAATTATTTTGCTGCAATTTTGCGTTAAGAACTGATGCGCATCTCACATTCTGGATGTAATAATACCGAAAAAGCGAGGTGCTTGCACCTACTACTACTAGAGATGGTTTTCTGGTTCTGTCGTACCGTACCCAGACTGACTGAGACGCTGAATGGCTGAGACTTAGACGCTACTAGACAGCACTTGCGAACCACTCTCCTCAATAAACATTCTCTCTCGCTGGTTTGAGAAAATATTACAACGAAAAGATACCACTACGGATTCTAGACAGGACACTTTCTGGAAAGCACGTCTACCAACACTTGAATAGTCTCGAGAACTATTCAAAGCATACTGCTCAACCTACTTCAGAAAATTTCTGGTGGCTTACTCGAGTAGCTGGGCTCTTTCCAAATATCTGTTAGCTAGAACCTCGTAATGAACCTGCTCTATCAGATGACTTCCTCTATCCAAAAAGTGGTTTTGGTCTTTAAATCTTTATGGAAAGTCAAGAGTCGAGTCATTGCTGGTTGATCACCTCTCGCCTTGTAAAGCACGAATGAAGCCTACCTGTAATCACATCATCTTCACTCGAATCTTTACACTACCCGTGTTCTTACGATTTTCGAAATACTCAGGAACTATAACCGGTTCCCGCACACTGGCGTAATTATGAGTTCTTCATCTATGCTGAACCCCTTCTCCCTGTGATGAAGGGATTACTCCGCGGTCGCACTCTGTAATGCCATCCCTTGGCCACCTCTCGTTCATCCCTCCTCTCAATCCCACGCACTGTCTCGTATCTTCGGCCTGTGATAGAGCGTACACATGATGAGGCGGGAGGGCGCTTGTGCTGTTGAGGAGGTATGACCGAGCAGAACCGAGCAGAATGAGAAGAATGAGGGGAAAGGAGGGAGGTGAACAAGGGAAGGGAGAGAGGGAATAAGGGGGGAGACCTCCTAAACAGCACAAGCGCCGGCGGGAGCCGCATCCTGAGATCCGTAATCACCATTCCCTCAATTCCCCTTGTTGTCTAGGTTGTCAGAGCAACGAGACTAGGAGAACGGGGCGCACTCAGTAATCTCACCCTGAGCACAGCCTGTAATTACGCTCTTCGTCCCTCATGCTCGTCTGTTATTCCCACCCTTGAATGATCATAGTTCCTTCCTTCGTCCGGCTCAGGATAATGGTAAACAAGAGTGGCTTGAGGACTCCAAGCCAGAAACTAATGTAGTGTGCTTAGATCTTTCGAACTATTAATCATCGTGAAAACAGGTGGATCCCGAGAGCACGCTTGTTCAGTTCGTTGGGATTACCAGGTGCTATGTTTGTCAGAATTTTTCCTTTCCTTGTGATCTCTCGTTCCAGATGCTACCGTTCAACTACTGTTCAGCTATCATTGAGAGCAATTGCTCATTCCTTCGATTTTTCGATTGGTCCAAGAACCTCCTTTTAAGCCTCGTAGAGAGCACAAGTCAGTCTTGTGCTAGTCTATTCCGAGCGCTTATCTCAACCGTCTCATCTGAAATGCGCGCGCCTCCCCGAGGCAAAGAGAGGCGAATTTCCGAGCAATTAGCCGCATATTTTGTCTTTCTCTCCCTCTCTTTTCTCCTTTCATTCCCGATGCTCTGTTTCAACCTTTGAACTGGTAAACTGCTGCTTTTATTCATTCGCTTTCGATGGGCTTCGGTTTATTCACATCTCTGGAAATGAGCACTGTTTTCATCAACGGGTCTGCTTGCGTAGCGCAACTGAAACCCAACCCCGGTTAGGAATTCTCGACTAATTGCCGGAATCTTCCAGAAACATGATTATGATGCTCGCCCCTCTGTCGAAGCTCGACGTTATTGCTCGCAGGGTTATTGCTCTCGCACAGATATTCGTATTTCTTTTGCACTAGGCGGAACGGAAAAATCCAAGTCAGCGCACACGCGCTGATCGAATAGTACGGTTGAAACTTAACTCATTCTCATTCTCTGGCCGGATGACGAATGGTTGGCAGAATAGTGAGCAATAGTGTTCAATTCATAATTTTCTAGCACACGCCTTGTGCCGAAACTCAATTAGTGCCTGTCGTGACACTGTCTGGCTCGGGAAATAACTCATTTCTCATTTTCCTGTCCAGTCCTCGCGAAATCGCATGCTCTCTCGCTTCACCATCTTCCTTGCAAGAAAAGATGATGTCTTCTGCAAGAATGAAGATTTCGCGAAATACTGTTAGCAAAAATTCATTCCTGCAAATCTAGATGAACTCACGATGTCTTGTAGGGACTAATTCGCCGTAATTATCAAGATGAGAAACTCCAAAACGTACAGAACGTACCTCCAAGCATATCGGCGTACATGTTTTTAATCGAAGTGGGATTCAGTGACCCAAAAGAGCATGTCCCCCGAATTCACCCACTTCGATGAATAAGCGATTCAAAGTTTCGAGTTTGGGTCTCTTTCTACTCCAGCATTAAAATGGAAAGAACAACTCAAGGGATAAATGTTGCTGCTTCCTTTCTGGTCAAAAAGTCCAAGTCAAGACGAAGAAAGAAGAGAGTAAGGCACAGTAGTAGAGGGTCTAATCAGTCAGAGGGACGAGAGAGCATCCAGAAATTAGAGCGTAAGACTTTGGGCAATGCCTCATCGGTCAGAGAAAGAGAGAGATCATGGGAGATGAAGAAAGTCAGAGAGTCAGAGAAGCGAGAGACGACGCGAAATGGAGAGAGTCCGAGAAGCATAAATTTTCAATGGGAAGACGCGATGAATGGGGCGTAAGATAGAAGTGGAAGACAGATCGGCGCATCCCGTCTGGCTCCAACAACTTTTGTCCTACCAGAAACTTGGTTCTTCTTTTTCAGATCTTTATTAGTTCTCCTTCTAATCTTCTCCCTGAAATAACGTTTTCCTGACATGTGGACAGAGCGTTTTCTGGTCTAATCACGTATGCATCTACTCATTTCGCATGTTTTCTCATTTCGACTAGTCGAAATAATTCAAAAGTCGGCTTCTTTGTATTTTGTTGACTGAGGCTCCTCTGTTGTCATTTCTGGACCTACTGTCAGTGATCCATGTTTCGAACTCTTCAGTCTTATTGTTAGTTTCATGTATATCTCAATAGAAAAGAGAGGGGCAATGTTAGAAATTGATTGGTTGTTGACGTTGCGGAACCCCTTTTGAGTATGACCGAGGGCGACTTCCTATTGCTGGATTGTGGCCGGAAACAGTGTTCGGTCGCAGACCATGTTCCGTCTATGGTTCAGTGCTCAACGTTTCCTGGAAGGAGTACTTCACTGCTTACTATTGCCCTGTTCCGTGTTTGGTCAATTGATGTTGTTAGCGACGTTTAAGGACAGGTCAAAGGGCAAGCATAACTCGCAATGGTTGCTGTCCTTCAGTGGTCCTACTTTTAACCGATTACTTCATTTTACACTTTTTTAGTTAAGTTTATGCCTAACTCACAGTGTTCATTCTTCACGGTTCCCGCCCTCTTCTTTTCTTTCGGGCAGCGCTCCTTCTCACTTCCGTTCTTTCCCTTCTTCCCGCGCACTTAATTGTCGTGTTTTCTCGCGAGCTGAACGCGTGATTCGGGGAAGATTCGAGTTGGTCATTGAGACCTCTGCTCAATTGCTGACACCCAGCACATCACCATGTTCGTTCTTTTTGTCCTTGGTCAAGCGTCTCATTTTGTACGTTCCGGGGTTGTCTGAGGAAAGATCCCGGTCTCTTATCATCGCTATGTCATCTTGCCGGTGCGAGGCGGCGACATGTATTTCGAACTCTTCTCCGAGTTTGACACAGCGCGGCCCGAGAAGAGAACACTCATTTGAGTTCATCTTCTTTCATGCTCCATCAATGCTTCCTTTTCCAGTTGCTATCTCTTTCTCTCGTTCTCTTCCCTCCTGCTTATTAGAGAAAGGACCCGCTCCTGTGCGCGCTCTCATATAAATGCAAAAATATTATAAATATCCCTCGCGCTCGGCAGAGCAGGGGAAGTACTATCTGTTTTCGGACAAGAATTCGAGGCTTCTCTCGTTTTTAGAATCTTCTCGCGCTCGCTTTTTGATACATCACTTACAATTAGTCGACTAGGTTACGTTTCATCGCGCTCGCAAATATTCTGAAGGGTCTTTCTATTTGATGACTTTGATTTCCCCCGTCCTAAACAACAATTTTTCAGTGAGATTTCTCCTCCTTTTGTGGAAAACTGTCTAATTATTCAGTTACGTTTCATCGCTAGATCAATCATGAGACAAAATCTTTTCGACCAATTCCGATAGATCCAGCGTGTCCACCAAACCCAAAAAGGTCTCTCAGAAAAGCACGTAAATGCTTCCCCGAAACAACCCGGCAATCGGGGGGCTAGAGCCCGCTTGTTTTCGGATAGCTTTCCTCGTCTCTCCCCATTTTCTGGAGTATTTTGATCTTTCCTTCCTCTCAGCGCGCTCCCATTTGTTCCATTTCGGGTTCCGTTTTTCTTGCGTTCTGTTGACTGCGTTGAAAAAAGGGTCTGCGTTATTTCATCAGTTTTCTCGCATTGTTCCAATGATTCTAAAAATTCTCTGAGTTCTACAGTTTGTGCCACTTTAGTGTTGCTTGACAGTGGCAATCGGATTAACGTTTCTTGATCATAATGCGTCAATGTGAGCGAGAGATCATTTCCAGACTGTTTCGCGAATTAATCGCTTCAGCGCACTGTTCTATTGTTGTTATTTGCTTTGTTTATGGCCAGTACGGTATTTGGTGAGGATATGGCAGTTATCCACTGCTACTATCTATTCCTCATTGCGAATAGCTAGCGCGTGGCTCGCTCTCATCAATCAAGTGACCAAGGAGGAAATTAGAGGCTTGCTTGCGTTTCCGTCCGCATTTGTTCTACTGCTTGCGAGAGGAAAGGCGATTGTTGAGCGATGATTCAACGATTTTCCAGCTATTATTCGAAACTTTTATGCACTTTTGCATAACCAATCGTTGTATTTCGTTATGCTCATGCTTATTTTCATGCGATTACTCCCTAGCCCTTGAACAAATAAGCTGAAACTCGTAGTGCGTAGCAAGCGCATGGTTCACTCTCATTCATCACTCGGGAGTAGCAATTACTGCATTTGTTCTTCCGCTGCAAGAGGGGAAACGCAATTGTTGAGCAACGGTCCAACTCCCTTTCTTTCACGTACTTTCTTGCTCCGTCTTGCTCTTACTCTCTCTCAATCTTGCCTGCTTTATCGCTTTGTCTTACCAGTGAAAGATCAATTGCAAAAGGCATGCGAAAGTGGTGCAAGTCGTACTTCCTCAATGACACGTGGTCCATCATTGAATCATCCGGTGGGCACGTTACTCCGAGTGAACTTGCACGACTCTTTGGCAATCTCTCGACGACCAAACGCGTCATTGATATGAAAATCTCGCAATGCGATCGTTGCGAAAGCGATTCTATTTCGTTCGTTCTAACTTACCGGAGTGCCCCTGCAAGTGTTATCGTGTTTATTAAGTGATTTGGTAGTATCGTTTTGTTTTTTTCAATGATGTTCCCACTTTGCCTCGATATTTTCCCAAGAATTACATAGATGCCAGTTCGATCTCAGTTTGAACTCGAAAAAAGGAAATGGAGGAATGGATGCGCAATGTGAAACGGAAACTGCTCGAGAATAATGGCTATTGCTCCGAAACTAGTTGCAACGGAAGTAGTGGAATGAGATGAAACTAAGTAGCTTTGTTCAATGGCACGCAATCATCGTAGTTGCAGCTCTTTCGAACGTTATTTCTAAATCTGGAACTGGTCAGGCAGCTTTCTCCCGCGGGCACAGGATGGCGAGTCGTCCTCTTTTTATTCTGGGTGCTCCACCATTCATCAAGTTCCTTTCTTTGGAGTTTTCTTGGAACCGATGCTGGTTCCTGGTCAATGTCCTTACTCCCCTGGGACATTTTCTCCCCTATTTCATATTGAGCTATGTTGTTGCGCGCACGTCCGAGAAGCATACGAATATGCATCTTTTCCGAATAAAAATTCTGTTATCTGATCACAAAAACTTCTATTGATGCATCTTTGAACGATTCCGGTTCCTTGTATCTGCCCTTATTCCCCGGAGACTTCATCCTCTCTTTTCATATCGAGCTATGTTGTTGCCCGCACGTCCAAAAATTCTCTCATTCGAATTCTCTCATTCCTTATTTTTACTTATATTCTCTCACATGATCAGTGTTCATAAGCCTTCCTTCTCTATTCCCTGCAGGCACTAATTGCAGCTCTATATTTATCAAAAGCTAGCAATTTTGAACGCGATACTCTCTTCATTGTGCACGCTTTCTCGTAGCTTAGAGTGATATTCCCATCTGTTTTCAGCGTTTTTAGATATAATAGCCAGTCGTCCGTTTATTTGTTACCTTACTCCATCAAGACCGCTTCTTTTTGGCAACTAACACGTTTTTCGTCTCGCGCGGGTTCCTCTGTGGTCTCAATGTAAATAGCCCAAGAGTCGTTGATTCAATCCTTTATAAAACTGTAATAAGGCTCAAATATTAGTCGCGAAAGGGTTAAAGAGTTCATCAGGGCTTCCAGAAGTTCCGTTTTCCTTGTGATTCCCCGTGAGCCAGTCGCCTCGCGCATAACCGCGGGGTAGTGCGGAACTTCCGCTGCGCTCGCAATTTCCTCCGCGGGTTATTTTCGTCTTTTCATGCTTTCACGCAACGTTCTGTTTCTCTTCACTTCCCATGATCTCTCTCTAGTCAGATAGAGCGAGATTGTATGAGATTCGGAGAGAATGGGAGGATTTCTAACGGCGCCTATGACAATACCCGCTGTGACAAGCCCCCCGGGGATTCTGTTGCTTGTGAAGCGCGTCTCTTCATTTGTTACGATCTCTCTTACGTCCGACAAGTGAGAGAGCGTGCGAAAATGAGAGAGCATACGCGAGAGATTGTTGAAGGAAATGCAGCGAAGCTTCCCGCTGATTCCAGCAACGATATTCGGTCAGCCCACGGCTTTTGAAATGTATTTTTCTTGTCAAGGCCTGCAGCATTAGCCAAGGTGCCTTTCAATCCCAATTGATTGAGACGTGAAACTCAACGGATTCTCGTTACACCACGATTTCCAGTCAGCCCACGGCTTTTCGATACCCATTTTATCCGATACATCAACCATTTATTAGTCGAGGAGCCTGTCATAGCCAATTCAAGGATCCGTGAAACTCAACATATTTTGGGTAGTTCTTAGACGATTCGATGTGATTATTCCGCCAAGTCCACTCGGTCGCTCGTGCGGAATAACGCAATGTTCTAAGAAATCTATTTTGCCTGTGAGCCTACTCTTCTCATGCCCTCATCTGCTGGCCAACCAGAGCATTAATAATCGTCTGCGCTTCTTTCAATTCTACACAGATTTAGTCTGTGAATAGTGTTGTATATCCTCGTGTGGCCTTATTAGAGCCGGGTGCGGTGCGATAGTGGAGCGACGGCGAGTAGTGGTATGACTACTTTATCTTCTTAGACGGGAGAAATAACAGACGACGTCGTGAGACGAGAACTCACTAGATAACTGACGAAAATATGCAACGGGAAATGTACCGCGCGTATTTCCTACCGTATGCTAACA
>LS507885.1:687465-703041 GCA_900490845.1 Pristionchus japonicus | reverse complement strand
GAGACGAGAACTCACTAGATAACTGACGAAAATATGCAACGGGAAATGTACCGCGCGTATTTCCTACCGTATGCTAACAATCGTGGTGAGAGATATTAGCATTTGGAGAAGTATCGTAATTTGAGTGCGGTTGGTCACACTCATGATTAGCTATTAAATATTTGTGTATATAAATAGAATATATTTACTATACAACAAATAGTCTGCAAGATTTTCGGGGCTAGACTCATTTGTTTTGGTCTCTTGTCTCTCCAAAGTGCCGAATCGTCTTGTTTTCTATTCCTCCGCTGCTCAATGCATGTCAATGAATGGATAGTGGGACATCGGCGCACTTTGGGGTGGGGATCTTTGACTTGCCACTCCTTGATAGTAAGGATCTGGTGCAGTGCCTTTCGTGAAACCGTGCGCCGCCCTCACAGAACACTATTCGCTACTCCACTTTCTCGTATTGACTTTGCAGGACCCTTGGTGATGTTATATTTTCCTTCTGGCCATTTTCCCAGCGCTCACTTTCCTCAATTCCGCAGAATTCTAGCAGAAATCACTACCCACTTCTTCTCTTCCAATCCAGTTCTTCGACTCAAATCCGACCCACGCTTCACCAGGCCTCCAGAGAGTTTCGTGTCTTCTCATAGCGTGTTTTCTCTTGCTCTCCCCTATTCCCCTACTCTCTCACTCTTTCTGATCGACGAGAGAGCATGTGAAATGGAGAGACTTCAACAAGTTCAGCTTGCTCTGTCTCTCTCAATTTCCCAGAATCTCGCTCCGTCGAGCCTTCTAGGGAGCATGGAGAATGAAGAGAGAAGCCCAGCTCGCTTGCAAATCGAGTTATGCTGACGAACCTAGGGTTGCTCGGTTCGAAAGAGTCCGGAGTGCTCGATGGAATTTCGACGAAAGTTCAGGTTCCAGTTCGCTTAGAGGGCTTTCTTCTTCTTTCTTTCAAGATTACTTCAAGACTGGATTCTTTGAAATTTTCTGTTCACAGTCTGTGCGCTGGCTTAGATGCTTAGTTGTCTGGAAAGTTTGGAGTGTCTGTTTCCTTTGCATTGTTGGTGTAGGTTTCATAGTGTCGATAGATGCAAATGTGATCTGGAGGTGAACAATTTCGATCCGGAAAACGTGTAATGAATAATCAATTATCTCTCCTGTGATAATTAATGTATAATTTGCTTTTTCTTTCAATTTTCAAGAACTTCTAAATAGTTTTTTCCTCTGTACTTCTCACCTCCTATATTTCCCCCACTCTTCGTTTCTCCTTTCATATCTTTTTCACGATATTGTATCTCACTCATTATCCTTCCCACTATTCTATACCGCCTTCGTTTGCCGGATTTTTCCGTTGAACTATCGACTATTTTCGAAGATGACGAAGTCACTATCACTCGCTCTGAATCCGTCCACCCTTCCATTGCCACATTTACTTGCCGCATTTGTTATTGCGTATTATCCTTTCATAAAATCCATCGCTCTAAACAATGGACTATCTTTCGAAGATGACGAAGTCACTATCACTCGCTCTGCCTCCTACCACTCTTCCTTCCTCTTCCACCACCGAATCCATCGCATCCACATCAACAGCGACAGTTTCCTGTTGCGGGTGCCTGCACAAGAGAGTGAAACGATGGGTGCGATCGAGGGGAAGGAGCATGGATGGTAAGCAAATTATGTGTTCACGGTACTAGGTCGAATGAGAACAATCAGATAAGATCCAACTGGATGAGAACAATTTGCAAATTCCGTCTATTACATAACTCTTGTCTCTCGCCCTCATTAGGTTCTCATCCAGTCGTTTCTCATCCGACGGTTTTCATCCGACCTCGTTCACTGGTTTCTACTCAAACGGTTAGTGCCGAAAATGTTAATCGCCGAATGCAGTGCAATCGTACAGAAGATAGGTTAGAAGTGATGATGCTCGACTTGAAAATTGGATATCCGAAGCTTCGTCATGCTCTTCCTGACGGGTATTGCCAGGAAATGCAATTCAAGGGGATCAAGATTAGATCAAGACCTCTTCCCACGTTTCTTTTTCTGCGATCTTCGTCTTTTCAGCGCCTCAGAATTTTTACTCGGTCTGCAACTCAGATTAGAGATAGGCGATACGTGCGAGTCAATTCAAGCATCTATTTTCTAGTCACACAACCGTGATTGCTCTTCAGCCGAGCACCTACTCTTTTCGAAACTTCAGAATCCCATCTTCTAGGGCTCTCTAGTTTCCGTGATAGACGAGAGATCCCACATAGAGTTTGCGGGAAAAGTGATGAGTCTAGTGGAGAGTTGGAATCACAAGCTGAGAGGGAGGATGTCAGACAAGAAAGAGAAGGAAAAAACACCCTCGAGATAAAAAGCCAGCGAACTAGTCCCATGACCCTTCCCGCAGAGCAGTCTAAGGAAAATGGTGGTAAGCTGTTAATAAAAGTCGTGATGGGTGGTTTCCATGAAGCTTATCCTGACATACAGTAGCGACCGAAAGTATTCGGACACTTTTTCAATCGTCTCTAACTTTTGAACCAGAGCAGATATCAACCTACTTTTTGTTCTATTGCACAGATAATCTATAGTAGATGACGACGCGCATATAATGGTATCTGGGAATAGACTCCGTAATTGCATAGTGATGACGTAGCCAACATGTACTTTTTCGAAAACTCGTTATTCTTTGGTGGATTTGTTCCGACTCACCAAACTTTTTGTGCATAGAGATCAGTCCAAGGACTATCCAGAAAAAAAGTTTCAAGTTTCTGTGACCACTCTCCATGGCTGCAGAAATTCAGCAAAATTGAACTCGAGTTTTTGTATCTCTGCCGCTAGTGGTGCTAGAATCTTGCGCAAAGGGTTAAAATGATTCTTGTAATAAGTGTTGATGATCCAGAGATTATGGTAGCATTTGCCCTTCATTTGGTTTTGGGAACCCGGAATGTCACTTTTTCACTTGACCCTATTTTCAGATCTCACCGTTCCAAGGGTGCTTTTTGAAAATTCATGGTTCCGGTGCAGGAGTGTTCCAATATCATTGGACAATACCTGCTCAAATTTTTAGGGCAATTGAGTAACTCTCCGGCATGTGGCGAATTGTTTACGGAGGCATACTCACTCCCAAAATGCACGCCTCGCCCACTTTCGCGCTGAGGTCAATATCGATATCTATCTCCGCAGTGGAGCCGAAGCTCTGAAACTTCTCGCAGTTCATAAGGATACTGTGGGCGTACTTTGAGGGAAGTTAGATCCCGATTGGACGTCTTTGAAAAAATCGAGTATGGGCGAGGCGTGTGTTTTGAGAGTGAGTATGCCTCCGTAAACAATTCGCCACATGCCGGAGAGTTACGCAATTACCCAAAAAATTTGAGCGGGTATTGTCCAATGGTATTGGAACACTCCTGGACCGGAACCATGAATTTTCAAAAATCACCCTTGGAACAGTGAGATCTGAAAATAGGGTCAAGTGAAAAAGTGACATTCTGGGTTCCCAAACCCAAATGAAGGGCAAATGCTACCATAATCTCTGCATCATCAACGCTTATCACAAGAATCATTTTAAACCTTTGAATGAGATTCTAGCACCACTAGCGGCAGAGTTACAAAAATTCGAGTTCAATTTTGCTGAATTTCTGTAACCATGGAGAGTGGTCGCAGCAATTTGAAACTTTTTTTCTGGATAGTCCTTGGACTGATCTCTATGCACAAAAATTTTGGTGAGTCGGAACAAATCCACCAAAGAATAACGAGTTTTCGAAAAGTACGTGTTGGTTACGTCATCACTATGCAATTACGGAGTCTATTCCCAGATACAATTATATGCGCGTCGTCATTTACTATAGATTATCTGTGCAATAGAACAAAAAGTAGGTTGATATCTGCTCTGGTTCAAAAGTTAGAGACGATTGAAAAAGTGTCCCAATACTTTCGGTCGCTACTGTAAATCTTCAATATAGAGCTAATGAATCCCACAATACCATAAAACTCTAAGTACGTTGGGAAATCTTATTAATTTTTACGGCGGGAATTTGTGGGCCAAAGCGCTCTAGCCAATCAAGCAGAGACTGCCATCTCTTGACTCTGCAGCATATCTAAGCTGCCAGAGTGGTGGAAAAGTGTGCGAAATCTAGAGACGAGAGCTCATAGTTCACTGGCCAATCAAGCACAGCCGAAAAGAAGGGGAAGAGAATGAAGGAATCTGAACGAATCGAGTTTGTCTAGTTTCGCCTCTGCTCTAGCATCAGAAACCGTTATGCTTGAAATGCTAGGTAACTTTATTTGAATTTGCTCTTTTCCCCAAAAAAACGTTCGAACATAGAATTCAATGAGTTTCAAACACCGTTAAAATTAAGCGAGTCACTGCAACCGTCGATATTTCCTTCTCACTGACTGTGAAACAAAATTTGAAAAACCTTTTCAAGAATCGGGTCATATCGCTGAAAAGTAGAATGACATCTGTTCTCGCGATTGTTCGTGGGGCGAAAAATACTCGGCGGAGTTAGAAGACGAAGCAGCAGACGTCTCTCGATTTCACGTGATCTCTCATCTTCTCTAACCAGATACGTAGCATGAAAGAGATTCTGACAATTCCTGTCTGATATCTCTCCATGTCATGCCACAGCGTTCTATTCCGACAGACAAGGGTGAGGGTTGACCTAGCGGAACTGCAAACTCAGGATTCTAAAGAAGTTTTGAAACGCATCTCAGTTCTCATTTTGCAACAAAAGCAATCAGGAGAATTGCGTTACGTTTCACAAATCTCTTAAATTCCGTGACCAATTTGCAGTTCGATTACGGTTTTGCGGGAAAATTCAAAAAGATAATCCCATTGTTCACCCTTGTCTGGAGAAAACAATGGGGGTCAGAACGCTGTGATGCGCTCCATCGTCATTCAGAAAAAGCGAAAAAGCGTGTAAAATCGAGAGAGCAAAACACGTCTCTTCATTCCGCCTGGTCTCTCACTTCGCCTAACCAGCACTGAGCATGTTAACTTCTGACATCTTCTGATTTTCTTTGTTTTCTCGCAGTTAAGAATAGCGAGATAGCACGCAAAATCCAGAGATTCCGGGCCCGGGCCGAGTGAGAAGGGAGTGAAAAGAGTATGGGATTACTGCGTCGGGAGGATAAAAACAACACAAGTCGCAACCAGAAGAATGACTTATTTTACTCGCCCTCTCTTTCTCTAGTTCTCCTTGTTTTCCATAATCCCTTATGCCTCTGGACTCATTTTGACATGACCTACCTAGCGTGAACCTTCCACATACTTATCTGACACCTGATTTTGATAGATGAGTGTATTGTTCTCCACCCATTTGTAATGTCTGACGTCTGACGTAATCTCCATTGTGACAACTCATGTGTCTTACGCCCTCTAGCGAGGGTGGGGTTACACTCACTCTCTTGTGAAGCGTGATCCTGAGAAGTTCTCAGGAATTTCGCCCGGATCACAATTCGAAACTTTTTCGCGCCCTGAAACTCCCACGTTTTCGCCTGACACACAGCGCGCACTAGGCAAGTGGTTCTAGCGTTTTCAATTTTTCACTTCCAGTTGGCTAAATCGCCAATCATTTGTTCTAATATGACGTTTCGTACTAACGCAGACTCCTTTTCTATACAGAACCTTCTGTTCTACTTCCGATTTTTCGGCTAAAACAAGCCTAATTTATGCATTGCTTGGCCAGACTTCCAATTTCTTCTCCTCCCGCCACATGTCTAGCGTCCTGTGGACCTCTCACTTCTACTTCCCAGGATAAAATCAATTTGTCATCGACGTAGGCTGAGTTCCTGATTGATCTTCCTGTTATTGTGTTACTCTCGCTTCCTCATCCCCACTTCTCTCTTGATTTCCGCCCTGGTGAATGATACTTTTCCTGCCGCAGAGTAGTACTCTCTTTCCATGCGTTGCCCTACTATTAGTATTACTAATGTATGATGAATGAGCTCAGTGTTTTAGATATTCTTGTTATTGTGTTACTCTTCTTCCTCCTGCCTCACTTCTCTTGATTTCCGCCTTGGTGATTGATACCTTTCCGATGCTTTCTCTCACTGGTACTCAGGACAAATCGGAGTAGTAGGTTGAAGTTTTCATGATCTTCTCTCGGATCATCTTTTTCCCCGCTTGTTATTAATCACGCGAGAAATATGCAACTTCTTCTCTATGATTTTCTGTGGTGAATGATGCTTGTCCTTCTTCCAAGCCTCTGCTGAGCACTTCCATTGCTCCATCCTTTTTGGGCAAAGAGTGCTAGAGAATATGCAAAAGTGAGAGAGACAAACATTACTGATGTCCTGAGTACTCTTGCGCCATTACATACTCTAGATCCCCCGTATCCGATTCCTCTTGCGTACTTTTGGTTTCTTGAATAGAACAAGGACCACCGTCACCATTTTCAAGCTCTTTGGACACCTTTTCAGTGTTCTGAATCTTTGCCGTTCGCTATTAGTCCCTTAGGGCTCAAATGCCGTCATTCGCGCTCCTAAAATGATTTGTGGCTTGTGTCTCTTCGCTGTTAGGAATTGACATGAACAGACTCTCCTCGTTTTACATGCTCACTCGATCCTCTGGCCGGGAAAAAGCGCGGTCGCTATTTCGCTCTCTTGTTAGCTGCAGTTGTAACAAAAAGCGCGCCCCGGGAGAGATTTCGACGCGTCTTTGAGATGTTTTGACGCTCTAGTGATGCTGTTTTCTCTTTAAAATTTGCAGTTCGTGGATTATTCTAAGCATTTTCATTCAATATTTTATGTTTTCTTCACAAGCTGTTTCGCATCCCTGTTCAGTTTTGTGGCTAAATGTTGCATATAAATGATGAATGATGTCGGACTTCTTATCAAATCCTTCTTATCGAATTTCACTGACCATTTACGTAGTTTATCGGCGTTTTGTTCTTCCTTGAGCCTAGACATAACTTGAAATCGCCGTTGACTCCTTGAAAACGCGTAGTAAGCACTTGTTCCTCCATCTCATCTCATCTCATCGTTTTTGATTTACGGCTCGCGAGGATTACCCGAATTCTCTCGTTTTTCTCGAGTGCGATAGCTTTCTTCCTCTGCACGATTCACCCTAAATCTCTCAATTTCCTACACTTTCTCGCTTTGCCAGTACTGCAAGGGAGTATTAGACGAGAAGAGGACACGGTTTACTCGCTTTGTCTATGGTCTCTCGTTTTTGTGAGCTCGTAATTTAGCATGTGGCTTCGAGAGTGCGAAAAACGATTTCGCCCTCGAATCTTCGCAATTCGCCTCTCAAGTTTGCCGAGAATTCTGAGTTTACGGCATAGTCTGCCTAAGAATTTAGAGATCCTCAACTCCATGATCTTCATGACCATTTTTTACACACTTTTCAATCAAAATCGTCTCTGAAATCACTTACAACCTGATGATTTCGGCAGTTTTCTGGTGTTTTGCTCTTCTTCCTCCTCCTCCGCCGCATCTTCCACCTCTAATTGTACGCTTGATTGCTAGTTGCCTTTTCCTTTTCTAAACCAGCGGTTACCTGAGTTTTTCCACTTGAAAAGCTTACCAATTCTTCACAACGCCTGCCATTTTTCCTTTTCTACTCATTATAGCAATTTTTTCGCGCGATCACCTGTCAAATCTCTCTGGACTATCCATTTTCCGGCCCTGGATCCGCAAGTCATGATAGTCTTCTCCTCCATCTTGTCCCCTACTCGGGCCTCCACCTCCTTCTCAACGTCTCCTTCCCTACAACAACTGAGCAGTTCTTCATCACTCCAGCGATTGAGGAGGCGGTCCACGTTAGAGGAAACGCTGGAGACGTTTGGGGGTAAAAAGTATGAATTGAAAGAAATCGTGAAGAAGCAGTAAACTCGTTGCTGAGCTATACGGAAATGTTGCTGCTATTGCTACAGTTGGTTTCCAGCAGGGCGTTGCCGGCGGCAACTATTAGCAACCAACATTTTTTTCACTCTGGAGAACACTTTGAGAGTGAGAAGTATGAAATTCGATGAAAAGCAATCACAGTCTTTTACTCTTGATTCATTGCTCGCTAATCGCTCAAAAGACACGCGTATGTTTCAGAAATACCGTATAGGCCTGTTCGTGTATGAACTATAATCATGCTCTGTGAAGCAGTCGAAGAAACATTCATGGCAGAACTTTAATTATTATTGGTTTTCGTCGTAGTTGTATACCTCAGAACGTGGTGCGAAAATGTGGAAGCGTGAGAAATCTTCGGTAAGAAATTGCAGCACTAAACAGTCTAATTACCCAGAGAACGCGGGTTTTGACGAAAAAGTCATCATTTGTGAAAAATTCTGAAAGGAGTCAATGATTTCGCGCTCTTCGGTTGCGTTTTAAAGGTGATACTTGAAACAGATTGCCATAAAAGAACAATGCAGTCCTCAGTGCCATCAAAAATGAAACAATTACCAAATCAGGGTCATTTCAACATGGATCAGAGGCGCAATCAAAAAATATACATAAGAAATGTAACTAATTAGTTAATTGAATAATTATCCAATTAATTATCATCTTCCATTCCAGTCGACGCCAGCCGACCGCTCACCCTCGCGAGGAGGACGGACTCAGTTGCATCTAGTGAGTTTATTATTCTGAATATTGTCACCGATTCTTCTACAATCACAGTTGAGTTAGTCAATGGACATAACCCGTCAGTGGCTGTTGATTAGGGTTAACAAAAGTAGTCGGAATAGTCGCGAGGAGGACGGACTCTGTTGCTTCGAGTGGGTTTATTCTCTGTAGTTTCCTACAATTTTCCTGCTCTACTCTCTCTAAAACACCAATTGTGTTGCCCTCCCACCTTATACTAGTCATTAAACCTTGTAGTTTAGTACAACTTGCGAGGAGGGCGGACTCGGTTGCTTCGATTGGGATACTGAATTTTTAGACTTTCAAATCGATATTGAGTTTCACAGTTATATATGTAGCGTATATGTAGGTTCGATAATTGTGAATGATGAAGAGGAGATTCGCTATTCGAAAAATAATAACTAGTTTTCAGTGAGTTGTCTGCTTTCAATACTTCCTCACCCTCAAACAATTTGTTATGCGCTTCAGCCTTGCTGCATAAGCTAGTTCGTAAGCGGGGGAATATTCACGAATTGATCTCTCAGATAAAAATAAAAACAATATTAAATAAATAAAGAAAAAATTGCAGGTTCCGGACGGCCGCAGAAAGTGTACGAGAACGGACCCGGACTGGAGGCGCTGGAGAAGTGAGTTCTCGTCTTTGTGAAAATTCTTTTAATTTTTTATCTTTCCTGAGTTTTACCTCGTATTTGAACGTTAGAGAAGTAAAGGCGATTAAGTGATTTAGTCAACAACTGTTGAGAATTGCACCTGGAATATCGTACTCTTTTCATGAGCGTTTGCAGATAGGAGATAACGCTAATCAGAACCTTTGGATGGATTATAAGTGCTCGCGTTTGAAGTTTTGCAAGAGACTTCGTTCTTAGAGCATCTCTCCTGCACTTGTACTGAGAAAGACTGTTTGGAACCAAAGAGGCGATCCTCCTCTCTTCGATGAGTCGTCATGATCACTACATGGAGTGTAAAACAATTTGGGAAGGAAGATCGCCGAAATCCCAGTTCCATCGATCAAAGTTTACATCGATCAAAGAGGAGACTCCCCTCTCCCTCTCCTCGTCCCATCAATTCCCCCGTCTCCAAGGCAACGAGATGAAGAGGAAGAGGAAGATCCGAGGGGATGGCTCCCTTTCATCTCTCCTCCCATCACTCCCCCTCCAACACACCTCACTTCCACCGCTATATCGCTCTTTCTTGCAGCCGAAAGACTGTAAAGGGTGGATAGAGCATCTCTCCTCCCTCTCATCACGCCCTCATCCCCCACACCTTCGCCGTTTCCCATGCTCTCCCACTCTATCTGACCGCAAATATGGCGTATGCATTCTAACCGGTCTCACCCCTCTTCTCATCTCTCTCATCTCTCCCGACTCCCGCACTCTCTGCATCCTTCATGATCTCTTGCCGTTTCTGCCCATCAAAGTGAACGCGCGGAAGGTAGAGAGCACCCTCTATACATCCCTCACGCCTCCCTCTCATCTCCCATACCTTCCTAGAGACAGTGTCGAGGGGTCGGAGTATTTCTCGTCTCACTCATTCCGTCTCCCTCACTCCTCCCGATAAATAGTGGATGGGGCTTCCTCTCTCTTCCATACCTGAAGATGGCTGAAAACGGGGCTTAGAGACCCCTTAATCCTCCTTTTCATCCTCGTCGATTTTGAGAGCGCCTAAATGAAGAAGAGTAGTATCGATATCAGTTGGACGTTTTGTCGTTTCGCGTGCTTACTGTTATGATTGCTTCTCAGTAACCTGAAATTTTTAGACTACATCAAGTAGGTCTCAAACGCCCGTTCTCTGTACATATCTTCACATCGACCTTTGTAAAATCAAGTCCAGTTCTCGAAGCACACTTGTACACAACGAGCCGTCTCCGGAGCAACACCAGGAACCGGCAATTAGGGTTTCGCACCGGTGCACGGCCGGTGATCGTAGTACACGACGGCTCCGGATCTAAGGACAATGATGATAGTAGGAGATACTTTCGGCTTTTATCAGCTGGTGTTACGCAAGCATGCGTGCCGGTAAGTATTCTTCTAAGATTTACGCTAGATTGCGGGTTGCAAGCAAGCACACTGATTAGATCGTTCGCATAGCATCGTATGATTGTGTCAGCAACGAATGGGCTAATGACTTGGAAAAAAACACGGCTTTGGGAGTGACGTTCATATTAGGCGAAAGTAGTCGAAGAAGAAGCAGAAATGTGGTCTTCGTTTTTTTTTCGAAATCGCAAATATTTCCTTTCCAGGCTTAGATACATCCTCCACCAACTAAACTCGGGGCAACTTCCACTCGAAGATCTCAAAAGGAACATCGAATATGCCGCCCTCGTGCTGGAAACGGCGTATATGGATGAGACGAGGTGATTAAGTTTTCTAGCAGTCGTTTCGCGGTTAGGAGACGGTTCCGTTTCTGGGTATCCCGGCTCTGTGTTTGTTGTACCATGAGTTAAGACGAGATCAGAACGTCAAGAGACTGTTGGTACATCACCTCAGTGTGAAACACAACCAGTTTAGTGATTTACGCAGACTCTAAATTCGAATCTGAATACTGATGCTAATCTCTGAACACATCCAACGAATGGAACGCCGATTCACTAAAATTGTTTGTGAGCGTTCGTGCGTCACAAATGAGTTACTGTCCATCTTAAATTATCTCAAAATATCAATTTCGTATGACGTCACATAAATAGTCTTTAACATGCGATTAATTGGAGGAAATACGCCCTTTCCGTCTACAGGTCTAAATTGGGTGCTGATTACGTCATCCCTTTCCCTTTTGAGGCTTCTTCCAATCCTAAATGCGACCTACTTTAGTCTTTCTCTTTCCCCAGCAATACTCTCCATTTCGTACAGTCTCTCGACAGATAGAGGGGGCGAGAAAGCAAGAGAAAGAAAGAGACGTCAATCATTCAGAGGACTTCCCAACTCTCTTAATTTCGTGTACCACCTCACCGGTAATAATCTGCGAGATACCATGTGAAATTGAGAGAGTCCGACCCAGCTATATTGCTCCGGTGTGCGTGACACGCGATTCCCTACCTATGCGTGTTGGCTATTCCGCATTCCCATTTCCTTCGAGTCTCATCGCTTTTGCTAGCAAAGTTGAGAGGGAGGGGACGAGTATTGATTTCGACCATCTTGTTGGTGCTTTGGCAAAAAAGGCTCCAAAGAAATCGATTGAGGAGCAGGAAATGTTCATTCACAAAACATTCGCTCCACCTCATTTCTATGAATATTGCTGGTAAAGATGAGAGGGAGGGGACGAAAATCGATAGCCCAGACTCTTTCTGGCAACTTCTCTTGTAATATTTCTACAAAATCATTCCGAGGAACATCTCACTAAATATTTTAGTAGACTACTCAGCTACTCAGCTAATCGAGAGCAAAAAAAACGAGGAGTGTAGGAGTTAATCCGTGATTGGAAACAGGAAGCCCCCATTTGCTACTCATTCGAATTAACTTCTGACGTAGGGAAACCAGATCAGGACGCATTAGGCGAATTGCATGATATCAAGAGATGAGTAAGGCCGCTATTTGGGTATTTAGAATCATATTTCGTCATAATTATGACGCTATGATTTGCTGATCAATTTTATAAGTCCACGCCTGTCGAATGCTTTTCCTCCGGAGGAAGAGGATCTTTAAGTAATTGTGGCACCAAAAACGCAGAAGACATTGAAAGATCGAAAATTATTTTTTTAGGAATATAGTGATCATGTACTATCTCCAGTTTGGTTTCGAAAAGTTTTGCAGGATTTGTGAAACGTTCCTGTTTCCATGCCTAAAATGACGTCAAATTTCAAAACGGAGTGAATAAAATAAAAGTAAAACAAAATTAACAATTTCCAGGCGGATATGTGACGAGGACGACGACCTTGCTGAGGTTACTCCAGAGACAGTTCCCGATGAGGTAATTGACGATCAACCACGGGGAGCCCTTCTTGGAAAGGCAGCATAGCGTAATTCGAGAGTATTTCGAAGGTTTAGTAGTGCAACGTAGCTAGCTACAATATAATGTGAGGACGACGATCTAGCTGAGGTTACGCCTGAATCCGTTCCTGATGTGTTAAAGAGATGTTTACGAATGCGAAGAGATAGGTTTCACAATCACGAAATATGCCAAAGGGAAAGGGTTTGGACAGTGCGTCCATTGTTCTCGTGGGAAAATCATTGACAATAAAATCAAATAATTCATTTCCAGGTCCGCGAGTGGCTCGCTGCTACTTTCACACGGCAGAATGCTGGAAAGAAGAGGGAGAAGCCCAAGTTCAAGAGTGTGGCGAATGCTATCAGGACAGGGATATTCTTCGATAAGTGAGTTCAGTATTAATATTTGGTATCTTTCCTAGTGCGGTCACCGCTAGCGCTACCTTCTTACAACTGTAAGAGGGGACAGAACAGTTGAAGGTGCTGCTGTTGGAAATGGATGGTTATTTGAGCATGTTTGATGTGTGAAATGCTAACTAGAGTACGAAAGTGATGATGTGATATTGACAATACACAATTCCAGGCTCTTCCGCAAGCAGCAAAGCGTCCAGTGCCCGATTCCACCTGAGATTGCCGAATACATGAAGGTTATTTTCCACTCTTATTTGCATCACTTAACTTCACACTACGAACTGCCGTCTCTCATGTCTGTAGTAACTCGCAGTCTGAACTGTTGATTTGCATCTCAACAAATCCAATTCACTAGATTTTAAATTTGCTGTGCATCGTCAATGGAACATGCGTAAACATGCAGGCATCAATAATTAATGCGATCTTGACATTCGCTACTGTATCTGGTAAAACAAGATTATCGATTTTCCAGGACATCAACTCCTGGTCGTTCGACTCTTTCCGTCTCAATGAGGTTTGACTTCTGATTCATTTCGTATTGTTAATCGTTGCTTAGTTATCAAAAATGATTCCGAAAAATCAGACTAAAGGTAAAGGTATTTCCGTAATCAAGTCACTTGTGACCTGCGGATGACGAAAAGACTAGAAAACACCAGAAATCCTCAGTCAATCAGCTATCGGTCAATTCAGGTCTCGGAAGGACACGCACTCAAATACGTCGGGTTCGAGCTCTTCAACCGTTACGGATTCATGGATAGATTCAAGGTGTGCACTTGCCATCATGTGATACTGACCTAGCAGTATCCTCCCGCGAGACCTTCTCGAAGACGGGAAGTAACTTTATTCTTACTATTATGGCATAAAAATTGTTAATGTCTACAAAAGGAAGCGTGCCAATTACTTCCAAACCAGTGTCTCATATCAATTTTAAAAATTCATGAAACACAACATTCTTTCATTCCAATCGAAAATGTTCAATACTTAGAATGCAACTCAGTTATGTTTCGCACTTTGTTTAATTTTCGTTTGAATTCGATGTGTTCGATCGTGCGTCTTCTCCTACTAAAAAAATCAATAATGAAACAGTTTGAAACGTCAATGCAGTTTCCATTCATGGACGTAACACATTCTTGCTTGAACTTGAAACTCTTCTTTTTCTGTCATCGTTCTCGCCTGACATTGTCTGGCAATTGCATAATTCATCGTGCACAGACATATTTCTCATTCCAGATCCCTTTCTCCGCCCTGGACAACTACCTCACGGCCCTGGAGGTCGGCTACTCCAAGCACAACAACCCGGTGAGTCCGGGTTCTCGTCGAATTGCCGGTTAGGGCTCTGGAATTGTTTCCGGGCTCTCGATCGCAAACTGACTCGGTGTCCTTACAGTACCACAACGTGATGCACTCGGCCGACGTATCCCAATCGTCGCACTTCATGCTCAGTCAGACTGGATTGGCGGTGAGAATATTTCCCGGTTCAATCAGGCGGTTCGGGTAACTTTCCTCGACTGACAATTTGGGCTTCACCTGCCCTTGACATGTATCAATCAAGTTGGATCGATAGTAGTACGGAGAAAGCGCGTCTAAAAATCCATTTCTATTCCCAATTCCAGTTCTTTCCCGACAAATTCTATTTATATTAACGTTGTCTCATAAAAACACTCACTCCGACACTCACTACCGTCTTCTCTCAGCAACCTCGAGCTGCTATCTTAGAGCTTCTCAATTTACTTATTACTTGGCTCCGGATTCGAGAATTCCCGGGTTTGGCCAACAATTCGCGGTTTACAGTCCTCCCTGGGCGACCTGGAGCTGTTCGCCGTCATTTTCGGCGCTCTGATTCACGATTACGAGCACACCGGGCACACCAACTCGTTCCACATCCAGTCCGGGTGAGGTATTTTCCGGTTCAGAGCATTCCCCGGTCCTGGTTCTAGTTATATTTCCGGCTCTCCGTCATTCTAATGAAATCCCGGTCCCGGTCCTGACCTAACTCCCGGCTCTCCAGCTCTTCATACGCCATGCTCTACAACGACCGGTCCGTGCTCGAGAACCACCACGTGTCCTCGTGCTTCCGGCTCATGAAGGAGGAGGACAAAAATGTTCTTCAGCACTTGACAAGAGAGGAGTATCGGTGAGATGTCTATTTTTCGGCTCCGACTCCGGTTGCTTAAATTCCCGTCTCTATGTTTATTTACGGTTCCGGTTCTGGCTAGGGTTAGAACGTGCTGCAGCACCTGACGAAGGAGGAGTAAAAAGGTAAAAAGGTAAAGGTATCCCCGTACTCAAGGCACTTGCGTCCTGCGGGAGCCCACCGGAGGAGTACCGGTGGGTAATTGACGGATCCGGTTCCGGTCCCGGAATTCCCGGGCCTGGTTCTGGCTCTGAAGTTCTCTGCTCCGGTCTTATTTCCCGGTCATTCCAGCGAGTTCCGCAACGTGGTCATCGAGATCGTCCTGGCCACAGACATGAGCACTCACTTCGTCCAGATCAAGACGATGAAGAACATGCTGTCGCTGCCGGAGGGGTGAGACTATTTTACGGTTGAGGGATCCGGTTTCGGCTCTGGTTGTGGCTCGGATTCGAAATGATTTGTTAAAAGATTGAGATAACGGCAATAATGCACTTGCTGTCGCTGCTGGAGGGGTGAGACTATTTTGCGGTTCAGATATCCGGTTTCGGCTCTGGTTGTGGCTCGGATTCG
>LS507885.1:668462-686383 GCA_900490845.1 Pristionchus japonicus | reverse complement strand
GTTGTGGCTCGGATTCGAAATGATTTGTTAAAAGATTGAGATAACGGCAATAATGCACTTGCTGTCGCTGCTGGAGGGGTGAGACTATTTTGCGGTTCAGAGATCCGGTTTCGGCTCTGGTTGTGGCTCGGATTCGAAATGATTTGTTAAAAGATTGAGATAACGGCAATAATGCACTTGCTGTCGCTGCTGGAGGGGCCAGTTTAGATTGTTCCGTATCTAAGGGAGAGTTGAATGTCAGGGTCCCGCCCATCCTACTTTGTTGCTTTCTTTATCATACAATGTGACTCATTCTTTTCACTCAAGTGGGCTCATGTGAACGGTTGATATGTTTCATAGCCTATTCTTATACATTATTAAAACAAACGAAACGATGGCAAGGGATCTTCTTCTTATCAACAAAAAAATTTGAACAATCGAGAATAGCCCGAGAGCTTCCCGGTTCTCATCCTAATTCCCGGTTTCCAGAATCGACAAGAACAAGGCGCTCTGTCTCATCGTGCACGCCTGTGACATCTCGCACCCCTCCAAGCCGTGGCATTTGCATGAGAGATGGACGGAGGGAGTATTGGAGGAGTTCTTCCGGCAAGGTACGGTTCTGGTTCCCTTTCCGGCTCGTCTGCCGGCTCCTAGTTACGGTTGTAGTTACGGTTCCGATTACGGCCTCACGCTGACTCCCTACCCTATTGCAGGTGACCTCGAAGCTTCGATGGGCCTGCCCTACTCGCCATTGTGTGACAGACACACTGTTCACATTGCCGAGAGTCAGATCGGTGAGGATTTATTCTATTAGATCGACTAACAAACAACGATCGTATGATTCATACAACTCCCGTGCATATGGACACGTTGAAACTCATGTGGTGAAGTGCAATTTCATGGTTCATAAATGCGAGCTTGAGTTATTGCTCAGGTTGAATTCTGAAGAGATTTCGTAGAAATTCACACTAGTATTCTGTGGCGGTCTGCACGACTTCAAATTTACATCTCTTCCACTACAGGTTTCATCGACTTCATCGTTGAGCCGACCATGGTCGTGTGCGGAGAGTTGCTGACGAAGATGGTGGAGCCGCTGGTGAGATGATAATAGTCGACTACAGAATCCTACTTCGTCAGAACAAGTTATCGACAACTGATTATTTTAGCAACCAATCTATTCCGAGTAAAGGGATAGATTGAGTTTCACAGTACCTTTTTAAATGATCGACTTCGACTGCATTTGATATTGAGTAGATTTTTTGTGCAGAAATCACACCAAAAAGTGATTTGTTCATCTACTAGCCCTATAACTTTGATTCTCAGGTCTCCCTCCCACCCACCGACACGCTGTTCCCGCCTGACAAGCAGGGAGAAGGAGCCGAGTCTGCGAGCCCAAGTGCCGCCCTGTCACCGTTGCCTCCTGGTGCGTTGTTCAATAATAATTCTCAGTGAATTACTAATTAGTGTTAATTAGTATACAATTCAAGCTTTGATTGGACTATCACCACTACACTGGCGCCACTTTGATGGAAAAAAAATCGATTCCTTGAACGTATTTTAGCCACATCTACTGTATACTAGACCACCGACCACCTCTAGACAAAAAAAACTCAGTCTTCAATCCTCAAAGTATACCGTAATCTCGACCACTGTCCACCTCTCAGACATATCAGGTCGCTCCTCCAACTCGAACGGATCCAACTCGATACGTCGCTTGCCGCTGAACTACTGTGGCAAACTGGAGATCCCAACACCATGGATGAAGTTCTTGCATGAGAACAAGGCTTCCTGGAAGGAACGGGCGGCGAAGGGTACGGTATTTTCCCTGAACGGGAATCGATAACTGAGTTGAAACAACATTACGGTAGTTCCTTCATCTCTATCACGTTAACAGTCAAGAAACGACGATCGAGAACTGACTTTATTCTCAGAAACTTGCTCATTTCAGAAGAAGAAGAGCGCAAGAAGGTGGAAGCCGCGAAGGCTGCTGAAGCTCCAAAAGAAAACGGCGGATAATCGATTACAGTATCCTACCGTATCCCACTAGCTATCACGCAATGATTTTCTACCGTACCTTCATCGATTTTCACCCCATCCTCATTCATTCCCTTGGTTAGTGACGACTGTATGATTCTTGCCCGAGCATTGATCGATTTTCCGATCCCCTACCGTATCCTACCGTATCCTTCCAAGACTCAAATACCCGGACCGTAATAGTGCTATAAATATTGCCGCTGCTTCACTCTAGCACGTTTCTCTTATCCTTTTCGTTTCGCGGAACAGGTTTTCTACCGATGATGATCAAAGGTTGTTTATCGGAATAAAGTTTACAAAATGTAATTATTTACAATATAATTGGAATAATAACTGTTCGTCACAACCCGGACAAGTTTGAAAGTTGAGAGGTGACTTCTATAGAATTGACAATGTTCGGGTAATTCAATCGCCCTGAGATTTACATGCAAACATTAATGGCTAGGCGATTGCGCTAAAGTGAGGAGTCCGTGGAGAGAAGGGCTACCCGGATTCTGGATAACTGGAACTAGTAAGGATGAGAATTCATAGAGTAAGAAGGGCTTGTTGCAAGTGAGATTTCAGGACAAAAGGAAGGAAAGGCTACTGTGAAACCAGAGGTGAAAATGAGTCAATGAGAAAAATATGAGAAAGATTATCACGAAGTAAATTATCAATGAAGAAGCAGTGACGCGACCAAAGCTATCAGTGTCGATGTCACACCATAGTGAGTCAGAGTCCAGGGCCGGCTTTTAAGCTATCGCAACGCCAGAGCCGCGAAGAAAGCTATCAACACTGATGCCAGGCCGTAGTGAGGAGAAGATGAGGGCCGACACCCAGTCCAGAAGTGGTTCGCGAGATGATCGTAGAGAGATAGATCAACACGGCCGACCGAGTAGGGCAGGGACTGCAAAATGTTTATAATGGGTGCAATATTCGAAAATCGAAATTGTTGGTTGTGTTGATTGAAATCAATCGTCCTCGCATTAATTGTTTCAATGCGCGCAAACAGAACATGAGGTCATGGAACTAATTTGAGCATAAAGAGATCGACCCGACCGACTGGAAATGGAGTCAGTGGAGTGTGAAGGCAAATTTTTCTTGTGATAGTACGATATCTGTTCTACATTGAGCATTTGATAGCGCGGGAGAAAACAACTAGTTGTGAAACATATTAGATTTTAAAACGTCGAAGTTCCGCCTCTAACTCAGACTCGAATACGCTTCTCACCAACGGTAAAAACCGGTCACACCGGATCGAACAATCTCGTTCCGTCCGGGTTTCGAAAACAAAAAAAATCTAACCTGAGTCAGCTGCATCTCCAGATCACTTTGAGCGTCCCGAGACATCTTGCCAAGCAGTTCGTCGCCTGAATTGAGATATTTATTAGGTTTTTTTTCAAAGATTAAACATTTCTTTGCAGAATTTCAAATGTGTTTCGCTGTTTGAACATCTCGCGAGTCGCATTGAATTTATGTTAAGAGTGGAAAAGGTGTAGAAAAAATTGAGATCGAGCTCAGAATCACGCTTGCGTAAATTTGCCGAAGTTATCATCTGTACATTATTTAACAAAACATGTTTGTTTACCTGTAGCTATCAAATCGAACACGCACGCATCAAAGAAGTCGTCTGTGACGTTGATGGACTTGCAGCGTTCTGAAAAGGCGTTGATTTGACTTCGGCAAAGTTCAAAGATCAGCTCTCAGCATCGATCAGCGAAAAGGTGTAGCTTTTTGATATGAAGAAAGAAGAATTGGATGAATTACATGAGGCAACGTCACTCGCAGTTGAATGGACCACGAAACATACTTAGTTTCTGGGTTGTTTACTCAGGCCCTGTTTCAGAGAAACTCTTACCAGTCGCCAGCTTGATCGGCAGAGCCACCGGCGTGCCGTGACACTCGGAGAATGCCTGAGGGTTGGCGAGAGCGGCGGGAAGTGGGACCAGAGATTGAAGGGGGCATCCTGTAATCAATCAAATGTCACCGACTGATTTCCCCGATTCTGTTAGTGCGATTTGATGATATTGATGATGAAATTTCTGAATTTGATGCGAACCTGCATGACACAGCTGCTCCGACAGGGGAAGGGCGTGCCCGGACGAGGAGTAGGGCAGTTGCTCCTGATATGATTATGTTAGACGTCTTAATCATTTCATAAACTTTCAGTTACTCGAGGTAATTTTGAACTAAAAAATGTTCAAAGAACGCTGAGGAGGAGTTGTTCCTGTTAATATTGAATTATGCTTCATAGTTTCTTTATGCTCTCGCTTCCTTCGTTTCCACAATTCCATCAACTGTCATGTTGCAAGCACTACAAAAATGAAACTAGAACGAGGAGGAGAAGCGGTGGTACGACAAATCAGAGAAATCAAAATGGAAACGACCGCCTGGGAGAAGTGAGAATGGAAGAATGAAATGTGAAAACAACTTTTCGAAATGCGACATTTGGGAAAAATTTGATTGGAGTTTTGACTCTCTCTCAATTCCACGCTCTCTCGCCTATTTGCATAGGATTACAATCTCGCTCTCTCCCTCTCTCATAGTCATTTTCCCCGATAATTTTTCCCAAATGTCGCATTTTCTAATCTTGTTTCTCGAGTGGTATTTTCCAATTTCATTTCTCACTTTTGTCGTACCACCGGAGAAGCTCCTGGACCTACAGCGATTGAACAAATCGAATGTGTTTCACTATATCTACTATATGCGAATAATATCTGCACAGGTAATTTCAGACTTATTCCTTATTCAGAAAAAAATACTTCTTCTATGCCTGACTGCGAACATGGTACGGGATCGTCACAGCCCCACTCGATCCTACCATGATGCATTGCATTTTCTCGGCTTTCTCTCAGTCTCAGCTTACAAAGCGAATTCAATTAGGACGTCACAGTTGTTCTTTTAGGAACTTTTTTTATCTAATCAAATAGCTAAACTGGTAGTCATAAACTTTCATGCCAGTATATTGAAAGAACTAACCTGCGCCAACACATGATTGGGTATCGTCACTGCCACACTCAGGTACGGTCCGGCACGCCTCACGTGCAGCCGAGTACTCGCGTGGTGAAGGATGATCTCCACGTGGTCAGAGGATTGCCGAAGCACCTGACATAGAAATGAAACTGATGTTGATGAAGGATTTTGCGAGGTGAACCGAATGCGTTTCACACAGTCTTGAATACGATGAGGTCAGATCGAAATCGTTGTTGATGAGTCTTCTGGCGTATAAACAAATAAATGCTCGACAAGAATATAGAAACCAGTACCTCAACCGCCCTCTTCCCATCCACAGTCGAGTGAGTCGTCCCGTCAACGAATGCTGTGGGAAGATGCTCCGTTTCGGAGGCGGCTTCGTACCTGGAACAGTACTCTGACTTGAATTATTCGTTTCCCTGATCACTTCTCTATTTCAACCAAGATGTATTTCGGAAGACCCCCACGATACTAAGAGTGTGACTGTTTGAACAAATGCGATAGTTGAACTACATCTAGAGGCTATGAACAACCCAATCATATCTGATGTTTAAACTGGTGAGATTTTCTGACGTATCTAGAGCCTAACGATCAACGTATCCGTACCTTTTAGACCCGGTGCAGTTGTGCTCCCTCACTATGACGGTCACTTTCGACACTGCCGTTACCATGGAATCTTCTCTCACTCGACCGGAGGAGACTTGGACAAGGAGGTATCTGAATGGAGAAGTGGTTGAATCGATGATAGTAGTCGGTGGCTAACTGTTTGATGCCACAGTACGTTGAGTTAAAATATATTTTCTGCAAGGAGCGGGAGGGTCGTGATTGACGTTTCGCTTGAACATTGCACTTGGGCAATCTTTGAAACACATCGTTTTTGCATCTTCAAATGAGACCAGTTGAAACAAGTAGGAGAGGAAGATGATAAGTCAAAGTTACCGATTATCGATCAGCGGTCTTGCTCCCACTTCCGCGCACGCATGCACTCGAGCGTCGAAGGTTCTGGAAGTTTGGTTGAAGATGAGTTATGTTTCACTCGTAGTACAATTGCAGTCGCTTGATGTGTCATCAATGGTCTCTCGGCGCTCAGTGCAAAACATTACTAAAAACCTAAACTGAAGCAATAGTTTAAACATATTTTTCCCAAAAGTTGACGGTAAACATGGCTCCATATTGCGCAGTGTTTCAAGGGCGTATTACACTTTTCTTAGTTAGGTAGGACTGCATTTGTTCAAACTTATCCCAATCCGACTTAGACTACTTAGTACCAAGTGAGCAAGATTCACCTGATATGTGGGTCGCCCCACATCGCGCAGTGCCTCAAGGAGGAGGGAGAGACGCTCGGAGGCAGGCGGCATCTGATTTAGAAGTGATTATTATGTTGTAGAAAGGAGGAAGGAGTATGAATAGCTCGAAGACAAAACGAGCGCGAAATGTTTAGCTTGTGAAATGTACCCCTTGTACCTGATCTTGTTCAGTTTTCTAGAAAGTCAGGTCGAAGTATGATGAATATCACAAACCTCTGACTTTCCCGTCCCTCTGCTTTCGCTCGCGCCAGCACGCGGTCGCAGTCGTGTTGCCGCCATTGAAGGGAGGTGACTGAAAATGTCATTTATTGATTTGATTGGTGATCTTGGCTTCTCATCTGCAGTCAATTATCACGGCTTCTCTATTGAGATAATTAAGAAAAAACTTTTTTATATTGTTTCATCGTAACTCCTCCAGCTATTGGATTTTTATTTCAGGAGTCGTTAAAAGAAACTTAAACATCGCCGCGATGTATAATTAGCTTCTCATGATCATGAAGTATTTTTTTACACTGGCCCAACCAGAAGAAACACTCACAATAAGTGGTCGAGTGGAAGTTCAGCTGCCCTCTGCACGCTGGGGCAGTCTCATTGAGGCAGGCCCGGTAGGAAGACATAACCTGGAATGGGAGATTATCAGTTTGAAAAATGTTTTGAAGTTCTGTCCGAGCTTGAGATACAGAGGCGTTTACGTTTCACGGATCACGTATAAGTCGATCGTGAATAGAGCAACGATTCGGTATCGGTTGCTATGGGAAAAAGAAAAGAAAATCTATCCAACACCTAAACAAAATTTCGATTTCTCTTTCCTATGAATTCGTCGTTTTCTATAATAATCACTCACATCACAATACCGCTCATCCCTCCCAACTCGGATCCCCTCATACTCCATCGTTCTGTCATACGAGATGGTGCACGCGTCCATGGCACAGCCTCCGGAATCACCTGGAATTCAATGTATTTTATTCACCGATCCAATAAGAACGCATTGGAACACGGAGGGCTTTCTCGTTTTGAGAAGTGAATGAAACTTATTGTTAGAAGTAACAGTCACTCAAATACAATTCAAATGCAATAAGCGAATTTGAATCAAGTTGCGGGTTGAGTTTCACCCGTTCTCCATGACCCTGACTGTGACTGGCTTGCGCGTCCAAAAGAAAAACAAAAAAGAGACACTTGTCAATACAACTTTGAGTCTACAGTATCCGATGACCGTACCTGCATCCTGCAGGAACGCGGTGGCAATCGATAAATGGAGAGCGAGTAGGATACGGTAGGTCATCACGGCGCATCGCTGGCGCAGAGTCAGTAGAGCATCGATTGGTAGGGAGGAGTACTGTAAGGTAAGAGTACGGTATGGTTACGGTAGTATCGATTGTCTGAGAGTGCAATGCATACTAACGACAAGGAAGGGTAATAATCAACGACGTGTAGTGTATGTGCCGGAAAATATCGAAAGTAAAAGAGCATAATCCGCACATAAGACCAATAGAGGAGCGTGGAAGCTAGAAAAAAGTCTTGATTCTTTTTAGCCTCTCATTCGGCCTTATTTTACTTCAGGCTAGGCTCGGGATGAGAGAAATCAGAAAGAAAATGCGGAAGATAGACGGAAGGAAGATGATGGGATGAGATCGCGGGGAAATGGATCCGCAAGACGAGGTAATTCGAGGAGATGACAAGGGGAAGGAGAGAGGACAGCCGGCCTAGCACCTTCGATGCCCTAAACGCTTAGCGTAACGCCTTAGGATCTTAGTAAGCGCTTCAGCACCTTAGTGTTGTTGGGAAATAAACCAAGGAAGTTGAGGATTGTGAGGTTTGAGACTGGAAGAAAAGGTAATTCGAGTAGATGACAAGGGGAAGGTAAGGACAGCCGCAAGGGGTTTAGAGGGACCGATGGGTGCAATAAAGGCACTTTGTCCGGCCAGTAACGCACATATGAAGAAATAATGAAAGCTCTAGTGTTTCATGAGCAACCAATACGAAAATTGCTTGGATAATAGGAAGAATATGCAAACAAATCGTTGGACAAGAAAGTTTGAGAAGGCGCGACAACTGATCCCTCTTGAGAGAAATCCACGAGAGTGATCAGGGCAGGGCAATTAATTAATCGCCGTAATTTGTCAAGAGAGGAAGACGCGTGAGAGAATTCTCTCTTTTCAATCCGAGATCAAGAGAAATCAGAAAGAGAAAAAGCGACAACGTAATTTCACGAGTTCGGGTATTTCCGATCAGGCTCCTCCTCCACGCAAGATATTGAAAGTGAATCAAAAACGGCAAGCAATGAATGTTCAGCTTAGGTCAAGGATAGTCAAAATCCGAGACGAGCTATTGCCTTGATCTAGGGGTGTAAAACAGGGCCGATGCTTTCATTACCTCTCTCAACCTCCCTGGGGTGCTTTCAGCGGCGGGTGCTTTTGACGCCTGCCAGAGGGATCATAATGAGAGGCGAGTCGTCAAAAGACAATGGCACTACTGAGCACCTGTCAGGTAGTGTGAGAGGTGAGAAGAGGAGGAAATGAGGGGAATCGGAGTACAAAGGTGGTTGGAGCAATTATTCCAACTTTTAGCAGCTCAAAGCTTGTTGTGAACCTGTCAGTGAGGGAGTAGATTGAGGAGCAACGAGGAAAATATGGGAAATCAAGATACAATTACACGCTGAAAGCCAGTTGAATTCAGTGATTGGAGCAAGAAATGAACGAGTGAATAAGCTAAATTGAGCCTCGCATGAGGATACACGTGTAAACACATGTGAATCAGCTGATAAGGGCAGAAACCTAACCATCTGAGTCATGAAGAAAACAGTTACTGGACTCGTGGTGTCTCTCTTTCTGCTGAATACTAATCCAAAAACCGAACAATTTCTTATTGCGTGAGACCAATCAGGAAACGTCTCCCTCGCAGGTCGAGAGGTGGACTCTAGTACAGTACAAGAGTCACGGAACCGGAAAGGAAGGCCGGAAATTAGAGTGCGCGCGAAATCAACACTCCTTCTCAGTGAATCGATTACATGGATGAATTGGCGACGCGTCTCACTGGCGCCAGTCTTTCTTAGGGAACATAGGGGAACGAGAAATTGCAGAACGCTAGTTGAAAAAATAGAGAAATTTACTTAACAAAAGCATGATGAAACAGTAACGCGAAATAATTAATAATGATCAGTAGTTGCAATGGAATGCAATGCAGTAAGGCCACTCTATTTCAGAAAGAAATCAAAACAAATAGTCGCCATGAAGGGCTAAACTTGAATATGCATAGTTAATAATTGACACAAACAATGTGGTGTCTTGGCCAAGGAAGACACGGATGAGTGGAATTAGTTGGCGCCAGTATGGCGCCATTCCTAACTAGGGCAGACGGTCAACAAGAGATCTGTCATAGGGGGACATTACTCTGCTCATTGAATGAAGAGAAAAATTGGCAAAGAAATAACTGAAAAAGGCAAATGTAAAGCAAAGAAAAGCAAAAGTTCGTTGTTTCCCGGTTTATTTGCAAAGAAAACTCACTAGCAGTATCCTGAGCTAACTCCTCCCCTAAATTACCAGATGTGAGAAAATAGCGCGGGGCTATAAAATTAGGCAAACTCACCGGATCTTGGGCTTCGTTTCCCGCAGTTTCGCAATTATTACAGTAAAACATTCAGTCAATCGCAAACTGAGTAGAACACTAATTTCAGTATCCTACCGTACTCAACTGATCGTAAACTGGTCAAACGAGCGGAAACAATAACGCCACAGCCCTTAACTGCCCCTCGCTGTGACCACACCCTCCCTTATCTACCCCTATCTCCCTTTGTCTGACTCTCTCAAATACACATACTATCTCGCCTTCTCTGACCAGCTAGAGAGCATGCAGAATTGAGAGAGCACTGCCTCTCAGACCGTCTTCCCTCCTCCACATTTCTCACATTTTTCCCATTCATGCCTTTACGACTTATGAGTGGTGTTAGGAGGGGTTGGGGGTGCGGAATTATGCGCGAAAACTGTGGGAACAGGACAAAGGGAATGCATCTGCTCAGCGAGAGAACGTGGAGAATGGAGAGAGCAGACAGTCAGACAGGGCGAGAGAGCACGCTAATTGAAGAGAGTGCGACCGTAAATTAGCCAAGTCTAATGTGACGAAACAACAACTTCCGGTCATAAAGATGCGCGCATTCTCTCACCTGTCTAAACGAGTGTGGGAACGGAATTAAAAATGGCTTCACAACTGAGAACATCACATGAAATGAGCCTGGGATAACCTAAATTTGAACATTTTTCTCAATTTTTTAATTAGAATTACATGAAATTAGCGCGGGAAGCAAGAAATGACTGTTGCAATGCGATGCGAAGAAGTAATTCTAGGCAAGATTAGCGAGCGATGATGTGAAATGGTGTGAGTGACAGCGAGGAGTCTCACTGCGCAAATCAGAAAGAATGGATCAATTTGTCACTCGGAGTGGTTTCTCATGATGAGTCAAATGGAATGGAAGAGAGGAGGAACAAGTAAGCAAGGCCTATACTCGTCACCTCCAAAGTCAAGCTCAAGATCTATTGATTTTCATACACATGGCACCGCTCAAAGAATTGTGAGAATCACAAGCATGTCTGGTTTACAAACGCGATGAAACACAGCTCCAATGAGTAGATCAACTCATCACTGAGGCAAGTTCTCATCATGAGTCAGACGAGTGAAAGGATGAGAAGAGGAACTAGGCGGTCATTCAATTCAATAATGCTCAGTCATTTTCGCCGCTTCAGGAGCAAAAAAGAACACAATGTTTTTATGTCGTGCGTCTCGTCGAACAATTATGAACGCAAAATATATTCATATTCTATAAGTTCGATGAAGCACTTCTGCAATGAGTAGAGCAACTCATCACTCTTCCAGTTCTCATCATGAGTCAGATGGAAGGAGAGTTGAAGAGCGATTGTCTTACTCTCAGCAGCTATCTATCTATGAGCGAACAAGTCAACCTGAAAAAACTACTATCCGAAACGGAGAAATCGTTTTTTAACGGGATACTGAAGAATGATTGTGAGAGTACAAAATGAGAGTATTCTGATTAGCGAATGAAATTTAACTAAGTTTGAAGAGAATAAACCAAAAAAAAATCATTCTCATGATGAGTCAGACGGAAGGCGAGTTGAAGAGCGATTGCCTGACTACTCTCAGACAACAAGCAAATTTAGAAGACAGAAATTTAGAAGACGGATGGAAGAGTGATCAGTTAATCCACTCATTTGACATGTGCTTCATCGAATTTATAGAATATGAATATTTTTTGCGCTCGTAATTATTCGACGAGGCTCACGACATTAAACCATTGTGTTCTACCATCAGACAACAAGCAAATTTAGAAGACAGAAATTTAGAAGACGGATGGAAGAGTGATCAGTTGATCCACTCATTTGACATGTGCTTCATCGAATTTATAGAATATGAATATTTTTTGCGCTCGTAATTATTCGACGAGGCTCACGACATTAAACCATTGTGTTCTACCATCAGACAACAAGCAAATTTAGAAGACAGAAATTTAGAAGACGGATGGAAGAGTGATCAGTTGATCCACTCATTTGACATGTGCTTCATAGAATTTATAGATTATGAATATTTTTTGCGCTCATAATTATTCGACAAGGCTCACGACATTAAACCATTGTGTTCTACCCTCAGCCTACACGCAAATTTTGATGGCAAAATGCGCGAACAAGTCAAACTGGCAGTAACTATCCAACCATAGAATGGTTTTTTCCCACCGGATACCGAGGAATTATTGTGAGAGTCCAAAAAATGAGTAAATTGAACGACGAATGAAACGCATCTGAGGTTCAGGAAACACGAGGAAAATGGCATTCTCAATGCACATTCTCCTCGAGAGCAATATGGAAGGCGAGTTGAGGACCTCGCAAGGGCTTTCAAGTGTGTTTCAAATGCTATTTGAGTTATTATTTGTTGATTAATTGTTTCGTTACATGAGCCGATTGACTAGAACTATTTAAAACAGAAAATTGAATAAATTGCAGGAGCATTGAAACGCAACTGTGACCTGAGAAATGGATTTGAACTGAGAACGCTCAGGGAATGCGGCGGAACCCATGCTGAGATGCTAACTAATTGTTTTACCTCGGAAGAAGAGGGTCTCCTGATCACGGTGCGGACTCTAGTAGGTTAGAGTGGCAAAATAGCACGCGAAATTGGGAGAGTGACAGATCCTCTCCCTATTGACAAATGGCCAGGATGCTTACCCTCTGCGTGTGACTTTCGCGAGCGATTTAAAAGCAGACAGTATGGAGCCTGTAGAAGAGGGAAGAATGAGCTGATTTGAATGTGTTTCAAGAGCATCCCATTAGTTGGATGAACCAAAAGTGCATAATTTCATTGAAATTCACAAATTAACCAAAAAATAAATGACCAGGATAGAAGTATGAATCGATTCCACACAATAGAGCCAAGGGGTGCCCCTACTTATCAAATCAACAGCACAATTCAATTTGTGAACTTTGAATGACGATACCCGATCTGAGTTTTACCTGTTGACAAATTGTCATCATGTTCACCCGTGTGAGCGACTTTCGCGCGATTCGAAAGCAGACAGAAAGGAGACAATGGAACTGTGATTCAATGTCATATTTCAGTGGCATTTAATTACTACAAGAAATTAAACGGTCACAATTTCAGTGTCCCACGTAGGTCAAATAAATAAAAACTAATAAGCCGCATATGAAAAACATACCGCATATGAAAAACACAAACAGGATGCCGAGTGCAAAAAAGAGGATAGAAACAAAGTAGATTGATGAGGAATGGTTGACAAAAATGGATGTGCAGAGGCGGTTGAGATCAGTTTCACAGGCATTTTTGAGAGAACGATTACAGTTACTCTAATTTTGCTGAGATAGGAGGTTCAAAGACCACAAAATAATAAATGCGCGATTTAGAGCAGTGATTTCGAACGAAAACCATAGAAGATCGGACAGAAGAAGAAAACAATGAAAAAAAGAAGTGACCAGAGAATTTCGCTTCATTTCCTAGCAGACAGTTCGGAGTCACCGCCGTTACTCCTTTCCCTCCCTCTCTCCTCTCCCCATCCCTTCCACTCTCTCCGATCAGTAGCTTTTCTTCAGGAAGGACGGTAAACTGAGAGGATTAAGAGCGATTGGCGCGCGGATTTGACCAAGTTAGACTCAAACAAGGCGCTCCCGGGGCTCCACGAGGAACCCAAAGGCCACTGGGCACTCTTGGGGCACTGATTTGGAGCCCTAGAGCGCCTAATCAATTCCAGGCGCGTAGTTAGAGAGATAACAATGAGCAAGTTGTGGTGAGCAAACAGATGAGGGGAGGAACCGTTGGTACTCTGCGTTTCTCGAGTTCTCTTGCTGGTTAGACAGACGAGAGATAGGGCAGAAGTGAGAGAGTTATAGCTGTAGAAGTTGGCAAGTCTCTCAACTCTTCACGGTCTCTCACTGGTAAGAAAGAACCAGAGAGTAGTGAGGGAAATGAGGAACACTCCTTCAGTAATCATCGATTGCGTCAAACCGGAGATGTTCCGACGCGGGTACAATAGGTTACGTGTTGAACAGTGGTTTCACGCGCATTTTGAGAAGTTCAGAAGAGAAAGTCAAAAACCCGCCTTCCTCGAGTTCTCGGAACAATCTAGGGTTCACTTGAAGCCTTGACAAGCCGCGCTAGAACAAGGTAATCGATTAGCATGTGAACTTTGTAGAGAACACGATAAATTCACGTGAACTCTGTTAGGATGTGAGGGAATCTTCAGCGTGATTATGATAACGTCATCGGGGCTCAATTGAATAGTGATTTTAAAGGAGGGCTAATAGCAAATATTAGATGACTAATCTGCCAACGCAGAACTGTAGCTATCGTGAACCATATCAGAAATCCGAAAACCGCATGGTTGTATCTTTTGCCTGAACGATTTTATAGCGAGTTGGCAATGTGCCATGGACGCTTGAAAGGACAGGGGAGTGGCGGGAATTCGAATGTGAAAGTATCTCGATCATAATGTGAAATGAGAGGAGCAGCTCCAACACCCCAGTGTAGCGCAGTTGTTAGAGCTCCGGTCAACCTCTCTGAAGGTCGGTGGTTCGATGCCTCCTTCGACCCTGGTTTTTTGCAGCCAATAAATGCATGTTTTCGCCCATTTCTTTGCTAATAGCCCTCCTTTAAGCTGGATTATCTGATTATATAACTGAGAACAACAGGGCTGCCTACGACTAGATGTAGATCATTGATCATTGAGAAACCGTTGACAGAATGGTTTCGTTGTTAGTCTATCCGTAGACGTGCGCAAGAGAAGGAAAGTTTGCGGAAGTAAAAGAGTTCCCCGTTTTTTCCCAGAATTATCAAGATCTTGGGAGAAACTGAACGAAAATAGCACTCTATTCTGATTCGCACTTCGCGAAAATAGCGCCCAACGAAGCGGTGAAATGACGAAAAACGCAAGTTCAACAGCAAAAGACGAAAACTACTGATTAGAGAACGAATTGGCGAATCTGAGTAGAAACTCCAGCGAAAATAGCGCCCAACTCAGCGGTTCTTCACCCTCTTTTTCGATCAGTGGTGCCAACAGAGCTGTCAATCCATCCCTCAATCAATCTGTCACCTCTTCTTCTCTTCTCTCCGATTGGAAGATGTGATGTTGGGTTCAAAGATCAGCAAAAAGCGCATCAAAGTCGAATACACTCACTCATCATTCCATAAACATTAGCGTGAGAGGACTTGAAAGATTGGTAATCTAAAAATCAGATTCCATTTCATCCACCCATCTCAATCAATCTAACGCCTCCGGGGTCAGCCAGTGATCTCTCGTGATTTCACGTTCTCTCTATCTCACTATGCCGCAATTCGCTCTGCTGTCTCTGAGGGAAGAGAAGAATGGACGATTAAGAGGGTCTCTCAGACGTGGAATCAGTTAGGCTTCAGATTTGAGTGAAATAGAGAATGGCCTAGTGAATGGTCGAAAAAAACGAGCCAGCATCACAGTAAACTAGCGCGGCCATTTCGAATACAATGATTATTATATCAGAAAAGTCAATAACATCAGACTCGGTTAGGTTTCAGCCTCATATGATTACAAGAAGGAACTAAGTGGCAACAATATGAGAGAGTCTGCCTGAATAATGAAAAAAGAACGTAAAATGATTTAGATACGCAAGTTGCGATGCAAACGAGCTAGCATCCCCGTAAATTAGCGCAGCCCTGTTCTTTTCCTCCATTTCTTCCTCTTTTGTCATTCCTCTCTTTCATTCCCCTTGTTCTCTTACTAATCATGAACGAGAGAGACAATGCTGGTCAAGGAGAGAACCCTGTCCCGCAGTGCCCCGATAGCTTTCGTCATTTATCACTCTCTGAGCAAGCCTAATTGAATTAGTGCGCGAGCTACGCTACTCGGCCATTCTTTGCTTGAAAGAGAGGAAGGGGGCACTATCTCATTTCTTCAAAGGCTCTCGGTCTGTCTATCAGGCAAGAGATAATGCGAATCGGAGAGCAAGACTATTTCTAGATCAGCTACGCTATTTTCTCACCGGTCCTTTGTCGATCAGATAGTGGAAAGATGATGGAAATGGATAGTAGTGATTCTTCTGTTGAGGAGTGAACGAAAAAAGATAGGAATTGCGCAATGACATGGAGCCTCAGCTCAGACTCGATTAGTCTACCAATCATTCTTCTTTCTAGATCAATCGTGCGAATTGGAGTGACAAGCGAGAAATTTGGAGCTAAATTTGCAGAAAAGTTAGCAGAAATCACGATTCTCTGCCGACATTTGCAATTGCGTTAAGATTCGGGGCAAGATTGAGAACATTCCAAACGAAGTGTACGTTTTTTGTCCATTCACCAAAGAAACTCGGAGAAAAAACACAAAGAACCGCGCCCGCAGGGCGCAGAGTGGAAAGTCAATGATGCATGCACTAAATTGGACAAGACAAAAGGCCGCGCCCTCATAATCCTTCGATTCCCACGGCACAACGACTTAGAATTGCTCAAAAAGTGGGCAAAAGATATCTGCGTTCGGGGGGAATCGAACCCCCGTCGAATGCTTGGAAGGCATCCATGCTGACCATTACACCACGAACGCGGTTGTGAGGGAAGGAGAGAGGCGAGCTCTCGCTCCTCTCTAATTGCGCCTTTCTCGCCCAGGATGCGATTGGCAAGGGAGTGAAAGTCTCTCTCTTATTGCCACGATCTCTCGCTTCTCTATCCAGCGAAATAGAATGTGCCATGGGCTACGGAACATGAATAATAAAGCAGGCAAGGTGCGAACCGCTCTGAATGGGATCTCTTTGCTATTCCACTTCCTTCCTTTGTCCTTGCAGTTTGGGCGCTAAATGGTAGCTATTTAACTCGCATAGATCCTTGTCTCTCACGCCTTCAAAGGGCCCGACAGGGACCACCCTGTCTAGAGGTGACATGTGGTAATTAGGGGCGTCCGGTAGAAAGCGGAACCTGTAGAATAGTAAATGCAGGAGGATCAGGTATTATGGTTTCAAGTTGATGGTCAAGAGTACCCGATAAAAAGCGGTTGTTTATTGAAAATGAATCAGCGAAGATTTCGTCGTATTTGTGAAGCAAAAGAGAAAGTTTCAAGCGCTCATGGCAAAATTTGGTGCCTCATGCTGGAATCGAACCAGCGACCTTCTGTTTACTAGACAGACGCTCTGCCACTGAGCCAATGAGGCGGATGGGAGAACGAGATGAACGATATATCAAATAGTTGAAATCTCGTCAGAAATGTTTCAGATCATTGATCGATTTGGATGGGTTTCACAATGTCTAAAAACGAAGAAAGTCAGGAGCCATTCAATTGTGCTGAAGTGGTAATGTAATATTTCATCCAACAAAAAACATTTCAATCAGATCTTTATCTGAAAATCGATGTGAAACAGACCAATGCATCTTTGAGGTAAAGAGAAATGCGAATTCTATCAATTTGGGCTTGCAAGCGACAAACTTTGAGAGAATTCAGATTGAGAACTAACAACAATAAGGAAGAGGCTTGCAATCGACAATGATCGCATCGGAGAACTTCTCAAAAATTATCAGAAATTTATCAAAATCATATCAAAAGCGACAATCATAAAAAGGTTCTGCAAGTGTACATTGTGTGATAATATAACTTGAGATCTCAATAAGAAAGAGGCTTGCAAACGACAATTATCGCATCGGGGAACAGTTCACATTCATGATCACAATCATCTGTGGTTCGGGATTAGAGTGCATTAGAGGGAGCAAAAGTTGACTCTCCTCATTCTGCGCGCTCTCTCGCCACTCTGATCGGTCAGAGAATGTATGGAATGTGGAGAGCATCTCTTGCTCCGAATCGGGATGATGTTTCCCCAGTGCGCAGTGATGCGTTGTATCCGTGTAGCAAAGAATTCAATCAATCAATCAATTTATCATATCAGGCAGTGAATGCTAGATGAGGATGGGGCGGAAATCTTCATGGGGTGTACTCCACCAGTTGCCAATAGCTCGGTCCAAGTCGTCTCTCCAGCGCACTCTAGGCTTGCCCGCCGGCCGTTTCCGGTTGTAGGGCGTCCAGACTGTGGTCGCGCGGCTCCAGTGATCCATTTGCATACTCCTGACCTTGAGGGCCCATCGCGCTTTCCGTCTCAATGCTTCTCGGTTCCAGTCGCGCAGCTTAGTGACATC
>LS507885.1:649045-667529 GCA_900490845.1 Pristionchus japonicus | reverse complement strand
CGGTGCTCAATCTCATCTCTGTGGTCCAAGGGAAAGGAAATTCTCCCTCCGAGGTACGTAGTAGACTTGACAAAGTTGAACGTCAGATTGTGTATGGTAATTGGGGCACGGGTTGTTTTGCAAGAGGTCAGTAGGTTGGTCTTGGCTGCGTTTACTTCGAGTCCAACTCTACTGCAGGCATTCATCAGCTTCAGAAGCAGCAATTCAGCAAAGAATTAGAATGACTCCAATTGAGAGTATCACACAGCAGGCACCATCGTCGGTACGGGTAGTTCAGTGGTAGAACTCCTACCCGGTGAGCGGAAGCCCCGGGTTCGATTCCCGGTCCGTGCCATAACCTTTGTCTTGGAATGATCACAATCCTGTTCGTAGTCTTCATTCGGTACAGCACGGACAGCGGAGCGAACATGTCAATGGAGAGGATTTTCAAGTCAGACTGGTCGATTGGAAACCAAATAAGTACAGAAAATGAAGATATTTTTAATTTCTACATCTTAACCGTTTTTATTGTTGGTCAGCAACGCAAATACGGACCTTTTCAGAAGAATGATGCACTTTTGGGAAAGTGTAAGAAAAAAGATGATTCAATATCTCTCGGAATGATGTGCACAGAAGGTTCAAGGAGAATCTCTGCTCTTCCTCTCGCCATACTAGACACAACAGTCCTCCCCCGTTGTGAATCATCATCGCTAGATGTGAGAAAGCCACTCTCTTTTTTCACGCATTTCCTCATCGATCAGATAAGCATGAAGCTACTCTGATAGCTCTGCTTTCACTATTGACATCTCAACTTTGTCGCCCAGACATGGTAGTCATCGACGTCCTCTCCCGTTTTTAACCATCATCCCTAGATATGGAAAAGCAAGCACTATCTCCCTTTCATGAACTATCTCAGACGTCAGAAAACCAGATACTAAGCAGAAAGAAGAGCAACACTGCTCTCACAATCCCTGCCTCGATCTTTGCTATACTCTGGTTTCTCAAACAAAATAGTATACTAACTAGTGGCCTATTAGGTGAAAACTCTCCTCATTTCCCATACTCTCTCGCGATTACCTAATGGGCCACCTAATATCACCTAATAGGGCCCTATTAGGTGACGTATTAAGTGGAAACGAGAGACAATGGAAAACGAGTAGAATTTTCACCTAATAGGCCACAAATTAGTGTACTATTAGGTTTTGGAAACCAGAGTAAAAAGGAGGCGATTCAATCATTCACCATTCGAAGATGAAACTTCTTCTCCTAGCTTTCGTTGTCGCTGAAGCGAGTGATTCTTGGTGGATCCCGAAGACTAAGGTGCATAATTTTGTGTTATTTATTCCTAATCTAACAGCTCGCCTTACCAGTTGGGTCCATCTAGTTTTGTCACACGACTGCAAAATCGTTTGACGTTGATGTTTTTTTTCCTAATTTTAGTTCCATTATTACTCTCATACGCCTACAATTTCGGTGTATGAAAGCAGGAAGCATTAGTGTCCATTCTCAATAGGTTATTGCATTGATAAAAACACCACTACATACTCATTTCCAGAGCGAGATATCGGTCACAGGAATGGCGAAATGCAATGCGAATCCAAATGCTGTCTCCGATTTGTGGATAATGGTATGCAAATCATTCAGTGCTGAAAAAAAGCATTTGACAATACGTTAAATTAAATTTTAAAACTTTTTAAATTAAAAAAAAATAATTTTAAAAAAATCAACATTTTCTTCCTTAGGAAGATGATGACGGCTCGGCCAATCCTGATGACGAAGTGGCTTACACGAAAATAACAGTCAGTTTATAACCTTAAAATTGCTCAAATCAATTTGTTATTGACTGTATTTCTTTGAAAAACTCTTTTTCTTCAGCTCGAAAATGGACGCGGGCAGTATTCTTTGAAAGGAACGGTGGGCACTTATTACTTGTTTTAAAGATTAATAATGCAAATTTTCAAAATTAAGGCAGAAGATGGTATCTTGGACTATAACGTTGAGCCGTATATGTGGGTCAGAACCAATTGCGAGGATGATGCATACAGTGAGTGCAGATTTTGAGAGAGAGCTGAACTATAATGAACATATTTTTTGAACTTGCCTCAAGTGAAGACAATTGGCGTTAAAGAAAAATCAATCAGGAAGTAGATTTCGTTGAAGAATTCCTTTTAGCTCAGAAAGGGAAGGAGTTCTGCGTGCCGCTCAAGCCCACGAAGTCAGTTCGCGAATACTACAGTGTCCACTTTCCCAACGAATCCTCTGCGTGGGTGACCTGCCAGTCCCGCTATGCACCATTTTAATTCTACAGCTCGAAGTATTGTCAATTGTTTTAGTAAACGACAATAATTTTACAAAATATGCAATAAAGCATCTACTTCGAAATCGTTTCCTTGTCTGTTTGAAGTTTTGACGATCGTATGCAAAGAAACGAAATAAAGTTAGTTAGTTCTGTTCTCCTGAAATATGATGCTGGCTGCATTTGGCAATGACTCTTGTCTTCATCGCATATCTTCTCTTGCCTTCAATATATAGATAAAATAGACGGTCTGGCTGATTGTAGGGAGGGTATCGTTGCAAGAGTGAACAAGAGAGGGAAATGAGTGGAGAACAGAGAAAAACAAAAGGAGGCTTGTAGAAGTTGTTAGAAGAAGAGAAGGCGAAACAAAAATAAAGACTATTACATAGAAACATGAACGAAATTGTAGCGTTTCAAGAGTGAACGAGGAGAGATGAGTTGAGAACAGAAGAAGCAAGAACACATTTTCTGAAGAAGATGATGAGAAAGTAGGGTTGGTGTTCAGAAGAAGCTTTCGGGATGAACAAGTTTGTTGAACTTTTTCAAGAAAATGAGCAGATTTCGAGTGAATGCAAAGAAAGACACAAGTTTATGATACAATTTTGCAATAGCGAGCAAATATCAGAATGATGCTTTATATAATAGCAATTATTAATGTTACAATTAGTTGCAAGAAGTTTATGACCAGTTATTGTTACTGAATTGTTCGCAGCCTGCCGAGAGAGGCGTCTCTGGCAGAGGCGCATGGTAGTACTTCTTTGGCTTGTCGGTTGGCTGTAGTGGTACGCAGAACGAGTTTTTAGCTGCAATAAGTACGGTTATTATAACAATCAAGGAACTTTATTGATTTTTGGCCAAACAGCACTGCTCCAACCGCACGAAGAATGTGAATGGTATTGGTGGGGGCCTAATAGCGGGAAAGTGTCACAATCAACATATAATAAAAAATAAATAATGTAAAAATTTCAAAATGCAAATTCACGGTATTCTTCATCAGGACAGTTGTGGGCGACCCTCAAGTATGGTTCGACAAATCTCTCCATGAAACCGTCCTCCACCTACAATAACGCATTTATGCCAGGCGTAACCGAGAATATTTGGGTTGACGAAACGAAACGGAAATCGAAAATTCGCAATTGTTGAATCATTATCTCTTATTTCCGGAAAGAGAGTCTTTTAGAAATGCGTTCGGTCTCATTTTGAGCTGAGTGAAAGCGGTGAAAGAGTTTCGAACAACGAGGGAATTTCGGAATGTTTTCGGAAAGGTCTTGACTGCGTCTCTTTCCAGAAAGAGAGTGATTTTGCTGAGTCAATTTCGGCATTTCCGATTTACGAACGGTCAACCCTAGAGAATATGGTGTTACCATTCCGTCGATACCATAGTGTGAAAATCCATTGTCGAGCTGAAAAAATGGTTGAGGGTTCCTTAGTACAAACAGCACAATGTACGTAAGAAAAACGCTCACTTTCACGGATTCAAAGGCAACATTGTCATCCTGGTTGAGTCCTTCATCATCCTCCTAAAACGATCATGCAAATGTTATCAGATGACAGATGAATTCAAAATATTTGTCAATGCTAAATATTTGTAGAAATAGAACAATCGGCCAGGAAATTACATGCCTCGAGTCATGACACAATACCTTTAACGTAATTCGGAAGTAGGCGTTCGGTTTCGATTTGCACGTAATCCCTCCCATGACCATTACATACGACTGAAATATGGTTGGTGCGTTGCAAAAGCAGAAGACAGATTGAAGTCCCTTCCACCCATGTTCTAATGTTTTTAGCCTATTTCTCTCTCTCAAAATCGATATACAAGTCAGTTGCTTCACTGGGAACGACGATACGAAGTGCTAGAATGCAGGTGTGAAAGCGTGTGGAGGGAACAGCTTACCTCAGCCGCAGCAGCCTCTCCCCACCAACCGATCACTTGAGCGACGACGAGAGTTAAGAGAAGGAGCTTCATCATCGGATGGAGAAGCGTCTGCTCGACTTCTTTTATAGCAAAGATTGAGCAGAGGAATGTGCGAGCAGAGAGATTCATCATAGTAGGGATGGCTTGGTAAGATATCTCATATCGCGCGCTCTCTCATCTCCGTGTCAGGTAGAGAGTGCGAAAAGAGGAGACATGGCATCTAGAATCTCTGATCCAGGAGATAGCGCTGGAAACGAGGAGTTTGCTCTCCGCAATCTAGCGATGATGATTCAAGACGGGGGAGGATATCGATGAATATCATGTTTGGGCGAAAAAAATGGAAATAGAGAAAACGATTCTTCTTGAAGATGAGCTTCTGTGGGCGAATCGTGCATCATCCTGAAAGAAAGGATTGACTTCCTTGGCGTGAAGTTGGGTTAATCGCTTCCGTTAGTTGTCTAGCCGATCCGATAGACCGGATAAACCGTGTGAGACCTAGAGAATCGGATATGTTGCTGTCCCTCTAACGAGAGATTGAGCAAGACTGAACATCCACCCAACCTCACTCATACGCGACAGAACGAAGGCGCCATGTATTTATTTCTGATTACAAGAAAGAGAGTATTAAGAGAAGCAAACATATTCGTTTAGGCGATGTGGATTGAAGGGAAGGCAATGTGACCACTATGAGTGGTTGATGGAGAGGCGTTTAATTGTAGAAATAGGCACAGTTCTTCGTCGGAAATTTGGGGGCAAGTTAGCCTGTTCAGAATATCGGCCTTTGTAATAATGAGTCACCTCATAGCAGAATTCGTAGACAGCTGAAATCGTGACAAATCGTTGAGCAATGTACAGTTCAAGAAACGAACGGTATTCCGGATCCGGACAATTGTGCCTGACCCATAGATAAGGTTCGGGATGATTAGCAAAACCGTCATCGGCCTGATTTTAATGAACGAGTAAGGAACTTGACCAATGTTGGACAATAGGGTTGGCAAGTGAAGGGAATCAGGGGAATTCAACTCTAATTTGAGAGTTGCGCGGTGTCGTCACTCTTAAATAAGAGCCGAATTTTCGACGGCGAATAGAGGAGAATGAGAGGGGACACTCATATTCAAGAGTAGACGCCCTCCTCTTATTTTAGAATGAGGTTTACTCTCTCCGTTGTGAGGGACAATGAAGAGTTCATTTCAACTCTTCACTTGCCAACCCTACTGGACAACTTACCACTCCATCCAGATCGAAATACCTGTCTCTCGCTGTCAATTTCTTATAGGCGACTTCATCGTCCCAGTTACCGGCGCCTACGTCGTCCTCCTAGAAATTAGTGTGCGAAATAATGGTAATTGTCTCTCCATTTTCCACAACCTCTCGCCTCTCTGTTCAGAGAGAGAGATTCTACTAGAAATAACTGAATTATCATGGGTAATCGTATTTCTTGAGACAAGCAAGAAGCCAGAAGTGGCCTGCCATGCACATCAGATCCTACTCTTGATAAATGTGTTAAAATCCAAAAATCCAATCGTATAAATTAGTGTCACTATCGCTGATTCCACAATAAGAAAGCGTTGAAACTTAGAAAGGCTAATATTTGTGACATAATGAGTGGCTGCTAAACTTATATTGTTGAAATATTATTTAAAGTTGTAAAAATTACCATTATCCAAATCTCGAAGACAGCGTCGGGATTTGACTTGCATTCTACTATTCCTGAGATAGAAACCTCCTCCTGAAAGTTGACGATTTCAAGTAATTTTTCATTCACAAAACAAAGACTATATTCACTCACTGAGCACTGAGCTTGAGAGACTATAAAAGCCAGTAAGAGAATCTTCATGGTCGATGGATGTGCCAACCTGAACCTTCCTTTTATATCGAAAATTATTCATTTTGAGGAGGTGTTAAAGGATTATTCATTCCGATAAGGCATATTGAAACCCGAGCATGCCATTTCAACGGTGAATCATTTACCGAAAAATGGTGTTCATAGAATGATGCCACATTTGATACGGCTATGAGCATTGCAAATAACATTCAAGACTTCTCACTTCTCTCAAGAAAGTCCAGAGAAAGACAAGAGTGAAATGTATTGATACTGATAATTGCATCCAAAATAGTTGGAAGACAGTTTTGAAAAATGAAATGAAATCTACCATCAACCATAATTCGAACACAGCATCTGGACGGGAGTTGCATCGCAATGTGCCCTCTGCAGTCACGTTATACTGCAAAGCGGTTGAAATTGACGTTCTAATCGCTCTTTCAAAAATTCCGGAAGGCCAGAGCCGTGGTTGTTCACATTTTCCACAGCGTACTGACCCGTATTGTTCTCTCCAGAGAAGGGTTGAACAAAGAAATCAGTTTCACGCCTCTTTAATTTTTTTCAAAATGAGCGGGTAGAGTGATCCCTCCTCTCACTCGCTCTTGCAGTTCGATTCATGCAAATCGCTAATTCTTCTTTTCAGTCGTCTCCAGTCGGGGCAGAGCGCTGTGTTTCGCTCTTTACCCACCTGTGTTGGTCTTGGGAAAAGCGAAAAAACCAAACAACCCACCCAGTTGCTGGCTGCGACCCCGCGCCACCAGCCGACTACTATGGAAATTGCGAAGAAAGCAAGACGAGGAGCTTTCATCATTGGAGAATGTATGGGGATGTATTGTTCTTCTGTTTTATAGTGGCTGTGATTCAATGCATTAGGCGAATTGAATGCTTGAAGTAGAATGAATAATATCGTTGCATTGCCATGCTTGATTCATCAGATTACCACAGATGCGAGCTTCAACACTGAAGTCGAATGCTATACAAAAGCAGGTAAAACTTTAGCAAGATCGCAACGGTAAATCAACCTTATTTCTGCTCCCAAATATAAGAGCCAGTACGTGATTGTAGTAGTACCCAAGTTGTTCCACAATTTCTTCGAGAAAATTGATAACAAATGCTTCTGATCATGTGTCTTCTCCGAGCGCTCCTCGCCGAAGCCAGGCTCACCTCTCCCTTTTCCCATTTCCCCTACTCTCTCACCGGTTAGACAGTGTGAAATATTGTGTGAATTGTAAAGAATCAAAATTGCAATGCAAAGTGGAGAATGATGATTACAATCAGTATCCTGGGATCAGTAGCCAGTATTTCCCCCAGTATTTCCCACAATATCCGGGAGCTCTCCGAATTCCACGTGTTCTCTGGTTTCTCTAACCCTTGAAAGATAAAGTGAATGGGAAAGAATCGATCTTCATCAGGCTCCGTAGAACAGTCAATCTGCATCACGTTTCTTGAGGCAGCAGAGTTGTCCTGGCTCCCCGTATTCTTCCGTTTCACAAACTGTCGAGAGATGTGATAGAATGGAGAGAGTCCCTAGTCAGAGTTGCGAGAGAGTGTGCGAAATGAAGATACGATAATATGTTGTGGCTGATATTCATCACTTTCCTCGATCTTTCTTTTGCTATCTCGCAAGTCAGAAAGGCGAGATACTGTGCAAAATGAAGAAACTGTGAAATTTCTGATCAATCTCTGTGGAGGCGGCTGATTCCAACAAATGATAAGGGATATTGGGAAAGCGGAGAGTGGGGAGAAGTGAAGCTCAGTGATAGCTCAGTTATCTTCGATTGAGAGTATCTAGTCTGACCTACCCAGAATTCATCTCTTTTTCGATCCCATAATTGTGCTCCAATAATCGGTTTTCTCCCTTTGTACTACAAGTATAGTTTACCGCATCATACTTGATTGTCTTCCCATGTACGCACAAAAATTGAAGAACTAATCCCTCCAATCTTCTTCCAACCTTGTCACGTAGATGCCACATCCTCTCCATTCTCCCAAGATTGATTACATGCTACTAGAGTTCTCCTCATTTCACACACTCTCTCGCCGGTGAGAAAGATGAGCGAGTGTGCAAAATTAAGAGACAATTAGTCGATTTTGAACTCTTGCCACACAGATTTGAAAAGGGAGCGATCTCAATATTTGGGATGTTGTGCCATTTCTTGGCCATTTATTCACATTTTTTGATTGCAAAACCTAGAAATTCGATGTCCAATGAGCCACGCAAACAAGTGCAATGAATCCAGGATGTTCCTCTTCTCGCTTCTGCTCTTTTGTGCTGCAGCTGCAGCAGCTTCCAATATCCCGCCGATCGATGGAGTGGATAAGAGGTGAGAATAATTCAATCACACTGAGAATCATGGTTTAAAGAGTAGCGTAGGAGCGTAGCGTACAATAGACAAAAAATGCAACGGAAAGCCTACAAGCATTCCCCCAAAAGATGGAGTGGATAAAAGGTAAAAAATCGAAATTCAGTTAATGAAATTCAGTCAAAGGCACCCACGTTAGCAATTTTCAGTCAGAAAACAGTGCAAAAAAAAGATTCATTGAATCGCCTACTCAATTCTTTCCAGTGGCTTCTTCAACTACATGCGACAGGAGTTCGAGAGCCGCCGACTGTACGTGAGCATTGTGGATACTGTTTCGTAAGTTTTCCTTGTTCTAAAAGTCTTAACGTTTGAGGGACACGGCAAGTTGACAAGTTCTCTTACTGTTGCTGAGTGTTTATATTGGCTCAGTTTTGTTCATTTTATTTAGCTCAACCGAAAGTAGAGTTGTCTATGCGGAATTTATTCCGCAATTCCGCATTGCTTTTCCCTCTCATTCCTCACTCCGCATTTGGAGGGAGCCGGTCCCCTCTCAATGCGGAATTCCGCAATGATTGCGGAATTCCGCAATCTCTAACACTCTGGAAATCGCCATAGACCTATGTATGAGCGAATGAAACTTAGCCGTTTCCAACTGAGAATGATTGAGGGAGGCGAGCCGATCCCTCAAAAGCGAGCGAGAGGGAATGAGGATTGCGGAATTCCGCAATCATTGCGGAATTCCGCATTCAAATCGAGGGGGGTCGACCGCATTGCGGAATGAATGAGAGAGGGGAATGAAAAGGAGGGAGTTCCGCATTCCGCATAGACAACTCTAACCGAAAGGGAATGACCAGCACTCAAATACATCCTGATATTTTCATTATTCTATGAAGCATAACTCAAATCGGGCTTACACTCTTTGATATCTCACTTCAACCCTTTCCAGCTCCTTCACCACGCCCGATTTATGAAATGAGTTATGAACATTGCCAAAGTAGAATCGAATCCAAAACCCGCGCTTACATCTTGAATGAACTCTGAAGCATATTTGCTATGGAGCATCGCATCACTAGGGTTGTCGATTCGAATTCCGTGAATCAGAGGAAGCTCTATCACACTAAATCCCATTCCAGCTCCTTCATTGATCCCAACCCACACAAAAATTACCTGAGTATTTCAAATATATTTTAATTATTGAATAATATTACTATTAATGTTCCAGCTCCTTCACCGCGCCCGCCTCGCTGGACCGCCGTCGACCTCCTGTGTTAGTGTTTCTATGTTTTCTTGCAATTTTGACCTGAATAAGCCAAATTTAGTGAGCATTGCGAAATGTTGCAAGATTTGTTGATTACGAAAGTCAAAAGCTTCGTTCCATCAAAATTTTGATCAACGGACCCCGTCTTTTCATTTCACTCACACTCTCCCCGGTCAGAGTAGTGAGATAGTTCTCTAATTCAAGGCCCACCTCTTCCGACCGTGACATTCTCCCGACTGCTGTCTCCATTGGAGTGAGACCGTCGGAGAGGAACCCCGAGTACTACGACTTCGTGTCGAGAAGGATTGCCGAGACGTTGAAGTGCATTGATGGTACGACGTATTTTCAGCACGGCATGCTCCTACTGCATTACTTCAGCCACTTTTAGTGCGAATTTTACAGTCTTTTGAAACATATTTGATTCTGACATTGCGCATTTCTCAGATGTCAAACCTGCATGATCCAATGCGTTTCACAATAGCAGAGATAGCAGAGAAACTACAGTGGGATAGTATTCGACCCGAATTTACCTCATTACAAAATAATTGACAATATTTTTGTAACTGCAGCCAGTGACGCCGCCTTTGAAATTTGCATCTAGACGAGGTGTCTGTTTTATATGAAATTGACGATAATTAGGATCACGACACTTACAGCTGCATCTAGGTTGCGATTTGAGTTGTACAGCAAAAACATGAACAATTGCAGCCAGTGACGCCGACTTCGAGACCGATGCCGGCGAGCCAGAATATGTGCTGACGATGTGAGAATATTAACGATTTTTCTCTTTTTTGTTAATTGTTGTTAATTGTTCTTCTTTCTTCTTGACCCCGAACGCACAAAAACCAAGTATATTGGTCTAAGAAGATAAGAGGACGACAAACCGGAAACAATTTCAGTGACAAAGAAAACGCGCGCAAGATCACGAGAGACGAGGACACTTCTGCGTACGATGGAGACTCAATTCTAAGGAGAGTTGCGGTTCAGGCAGGGATGACCAAGGAGGAGGTTGGTGGGTTACGGTAGTATGGACTATGACAGCCAGGATACGGTAGGTGGATTACGGTAGGATGGGCTACGGTAGGTACCGATTGGGCAGTAGGGAGGGCGAGTCTATTCTGAGAAGAGTCACCAATCAATCTGCGATTGCTAAGGGTGAGGTACGGAATCTGTAACCTTTGAAAACAAGAGTGCCGTACAAGATGATAGTGCCCAAAACCTGAGTTGTGGTTGAAATTTTTATTTTAATGTTGAGCTGGTCTGACATTCAATTACAGGCCTCCAAGATGGAGCTGACCGACTGCTGGTTCATGAAGGCGCCGCAAGTGGTAAGTAATTATTCATAGTCAACAACTTTCGCTTTTTGGTCCTTAACGATAGCTGAATTCAATAGAACACTTCTGTAAAATAAAAATAAAAGTCGGTGAGCTCAAAAGATGGAGCTGACCTTCTGCTGGTTCATGAAGGCGCCTCAGGTGGTGAGAAATAATTTTTTCCGGTAGACAAACATCAGACATCATCCTTGAAAACTCTACAACACTAAGTAGAACAAGAGAAACGCATTCCATTCCTAATTTTTACGTTTGAGGAGGCTTATTTTCGAAAGTGAAACAAATTCCAGATGCAACTCAACGTCGCGGTCGGGACTGGCGGCAAGATGCGGTCGGGGTGGATCGTGGAGGTATTGTGATTCTTGATTTGATGCTACTGTCGAGTCGAAACACTTGAGGTTTTATTGTTCAAACTCCTCCTGGTGCTAAACGGGTGCATCTTATTGTTTTCCCCTCTGGCAGATGACTGAGCGCTATCTATCATGCTGATCATGGAGAAAGAGATCTCTCTTCTCGAATATTTCACCCGCACTATCTGTTTTCTCGGAATTCTGCAAACATTTACGCTTTTGCCGATTGATGGATGCATTGTTGTTCACTCAGTTTCATCACTATCAGTCATGCTGATCAAGGATAGAGAGATCTCTGAGAGATTAGAGATTAGAAATTGGAGATTAAGAAATCTTTCCTGCTCGAACATTACACCTGCACTAGTCAAGGGGCTTTGGAAATGCTTTGAAGTCAAAGATCAAAGATTAAATCCAAATAATTCAAACAATCGATATTTCCAGCGCTACCCGCTAGGCAAATTCTACAACAAGACATCGGAGTTGAGCTACGGGGTGAGCTTCCATTGTTTGTTGTTTGACTTACCGAAATTGGGATCAGGGTCACTATAGTCTTACACTACTCTATTTCATTATGATATTCATCTCACTGCACTACAGTACCCCGCCTACCTCACCAACTAATCTACCGTATCCTACAATTGCAGTATTCTAACTACCGTAATCCTACCGCAACCTTGTTTATTGTTCCTCACTAATTAACCTCAATCAATAGGATACCGTAACCCTCCTTGTTACAGTACCCCGCCTACCTCACGAATTACTCCTACGTGGACGGCAGCAATGGAGTCATCGTTGATGTGCAGGAGTCGAGGGATGAGGACGGGGTATGTTTGATCTTTGATCTTTCGTCATCTGCTTGACTATCTCTCCATGGGCTTCAAACAGTAGCGCGCATTGCCAACATTGATGCTGAAGCGAGTAAGGAAGCAATAAAACGGTGGTAGTAATGGAGTCATCGTTGATGGGCAGGAGTCCAGGGATGAGGATGGGGTGAGTTTGGGCTTTGATCTACGGTTCTTGATCTTTGATCTTTGCATTTCAATGGTTGGGTGTTGTGGACAAAGGCAGGGATGAGGATGGGATATGCAACGTAAACTTAAACCTTTATTGTTTGATGTGAAATGTTTCACAATTTTTACAAAGCACTAGTTTGAATCATTCTCTGATTTTGCAACTATGCCTCTGCTAAAAACAGAAAAATATTGAATACACTCTATTAGAATGAATGCTTTAGATAATTGATCTTCCCTCTTCTACTTTTGTTGGTTTACATTTGATTTTTCCTTGTGCAGAAACGTGTCTGGACACTCACCGGCTGACTTGAGATGCTCTAATAGCGACTGTTAGAAATGTCCCAATAAAATATATTGGAAAATTATTTTATGAAAAGGAAGGAGGGCGATTGGTGATCTTCGAAATTTTACATTTGACCTTCAAAATTCCATTCAGAAGCGTGTCTGGACACCCACCGGCTGGCCCGCATTCGCGCGCGTTGGAACGGAAATTCACGCAGTGGCCGATGTGAGTCACAAATGATGATCAGACGATGTTATCATAGAAAAGATCTAGCAAAGATTAATGAAAAAAGTGAAAAGAGAGATCAGAGTTCAAAGATCAACTTCCACCCTCTCATTCATTTGTTACGGTCACTGATGTGAGTCTCCTTTGTGCACCTGTTTCCCGTTTTGCTCGATAAGGTGGAATGTTTTTCATCCTTTCCGTAAAACACCAATGAGTTTTAAACAGTGGTGATTCAATGAATGAGATCAGAGAAAATAAATAAATGAGTGATCAGAGTTCAAAGATCAAAGATCAAATCCCCTCTCAGCCCTCCGACTACACGCTCATAGAAAAATCTGACTACAAGGACAAAAGAGGCGAAATAGATAGATCAGAGTTCAAAGATCAAAGATCAAAGTTCAAAGTTCAAAGATCAAAGATCATCAACCACCTTCAGCCCTCCGACTACACGCTCTTCCGCGAGACGGAGACTGGGGTGCTGATCACGACGCTCAGTCAGGTAAGAAATTCCAATTTGCGCTTCATTTCTGCAGGATTTGTCACTCTGTGAGACAATGTTCAGAGGGATACGCTACATGTGTGGAGGAGAGCCTTAGGCGGGTTTGTTAGTTGTTTTGGGGCGGGTTTAGTGTTGTGCTCAATACGCCTCGCACGCTGTTCCGCGAGACGGAGACGGGCGTGCTGATCACTACGCTGAACCAAGTGGGTGAAATATCGGAAATGATGTTGTTGCGTTCGCTATTCCAAATGGTTATCAAAAAGATGCATGTCTGAATGAAAATTTATCTGAATAATTGTGAAAGGAGACAGGAGTGCTGTTTACGACGTTGAATCAAGTGAGTGATGTTGAATCACATTTCGGCGCTTGTGCTGTTGGGGGGGTCACCACTATTTCCGGATCTCCCCTCCCTCTCATTTCCTCACCTCCACTGAGGAGAGGGCGGTCTCCCCTCAGGGGGGAGACCAAGTCCGCGGGGGCGAATGCTCCCCTCCCTCTCCTCGAAAGGGAGAGGGATGGACTAAACCGAAAACGAGTGTTCTCCTCCTTTTATAGGCTGAGCAGAAAATGAAATTAAAATTGCTAGAGGAGGCACACAATCTTGTTTAGATGGGTGAATTGATTGAACTAAGCTCAATGTAAATTAGAAATTGCAAAAATTGATTAATTTTTGCGCGCTCCGACCAATCAGAATGAGGAGGGTGAGGAGAAATGAGGAAGGTGGAAAAGGGAGGGGAGATCCGGAAATAGTGGTGACCCCCCAACAGCACAAGCGCCCACATTTCTTGTGCCAAGAATTGTTCGCTAAATGATTATTGAACTTGATGAGCGAGAGGTTGAGTTTCATCACTCGTTGAATAATAATCATTCCGAAGTGCTAGCGATCAGGCTCCTATTTTAAAGATAGTCAAAAGTATTCAACGTTCAGTCCATGCGCGTCTCGTACAACATCGAGGACGAATCATTCGAGGAGAGAATGCAGTTGGATGGTCGCTACTACTTCGTGAGCTGTGATAAGAAGGAGGTCAGTGATAAAATCCCAGCTATTCAAACCCATTTGAACAAAAATTGGATGCACCTAGTACAAGTAGAGTAGTAAGGTAGTGGGTATGAGTTGAGAAGAGGATGCAGCTGGATGTGCGATACTACTTCGTGAGCTGTGATAGGAAGGAGGTAAGTAGCATCAAGACATGTGGTTGATCCAATTGCACCGCTCATTGGGAATGTTTAAATAATTAATTACGTACGTTTTTGCTGTCGTTAAATTTTTTCTGATCACCGTTCTTTGCAGGGCTCAATCACCCGAACCCTCCTCGTCAAGGAAGACTCCGCCCTGCTCAACGTCACCACCAACGACGGCGTGGAGATTGAGCTGCACGCGCCTGGTACGATTGATTTCAATTGAGTGAAGCATGATGTGTTTCACAAACCTTACAAAACAACTCAGTAGCTGTTCGCATTTGTTGTGATAGACAATTCCTCTGTCAAAAATAAAATATTCAGGTCGTATCGAGCGCTTCCACTGCCCTGCCAAGCGCGAGACTCCTTCGGGATCACCGGAACTGCTGCAGCTGGATTACATTGAGCAGTCAAGCAGGTTCTGAATTATTACATTCCACCTAGAAAACCTCAAACTGCCGACTGTGACACATGTTTCAGCCGATCTGTATAATTCTGATTGCTATTCACAAGTAGTCCTTAGTCCGGTCTGAGTCCAAAAATTTATCTCCCAGTCACCTCATTTTCCACTCGCGCCATTCTCTCAAAATATAACTGTTGAGCATGCCTAAGAATATAAAAAATCGTCTGATCCGCACAAAATCGCACACGCTAAATAGCTTCTCTGTTCCAGCCGCGCCATTCCCTGGTCGGATCGCGAAGTCACCGTGAGGAGGATCAACGTGGTCAAGGAGGAATCGACTACGACTACAGTGCTTCTACTACCGGACGGAATTGATGAGTTCCAGGAGCGTGAAGTGTGAGTTATCAGAAGTAAGAGTGTAATTGAAGTTGGTCCTCTATTGCTTGAAATAGCTTTAATGCGCGGATCAAAGCGATGAGAATCATGAGGGAGCATTGATGGAAGAAAGCGAAAACGAAAAGCGCTTCCTCTTTTATGCGCCTTCGAGCCATAAACGTATACAGCAAACAGCGAAATCAAGAAAAGAGAAGCGAAAGAAGCTATTGTTCACTCCTCATGTGATCATGCTTTTGTGTTCGGTATTCCGCGATACTTCAAGATATTTAGCTCCTTGATTGTTTGTCAAAGAAACCGAAGAGTTCATTTGTTATCACTCTAAGGACTCCTCCAATTTTTTTACGCTGAATACAGGACATTTTCAGAATTCGAGAAGAATCGTTCGACGAACTGTGGGAGCACCTCAAGGTTAGTTTGAAATTCCGGTCACTCGATGCTAGAGTCTTGTCTCACTAGTCTTGTCGGAGAGCAGCCTCGGAGAGGCGTGCTACTCGACGAATAGTGTGTGAACTCGGAACGAGATGGAATTCCGGTGCCTGGATTACTTGGGCAACCAATTTATCTGAGTACACACGATAATACAAAGAAGGCAGAAACAGTAAGCGGGTTCTTGACCGACCTGCCCGTCACTCTACGCTTGGCCAGAGTCCCGAGGATAGAGTTATTCCAGAGGCCACAGCAAGCGGAATGTAGAGTGAAGAACAGTAGGGTAGTCAAGGAAGGTTCAGTGGAAGTAGAATTGAATCCGACTCGCCTCGAAGGGGGGAAAGAGTGGGCGGAGTCGGAGGGGGCTAGAGAAGCATACGGCATAGATAGTACGGTGATCAGGGAGTGCGTTACAGCCCTGGTAGAGATGAGGTGAGGCATAACATGGAATAGAGAGAGCATGTGGGCTGGTAGTCCGTTAGAATAGAACGGCATGGGGCATTACTCATCTCAGAAGAGGGGATATTGGGAGATGGAATCGGAGCTAAGCCGCTGTAAGAGCGGGCAATGGGATATACTGATGGATAGAGTGAATCGATAATCATAGGGGGTAACATCATCTTCTTCCGTCGGGATTCAATCCACGACAAGTCTCATCCTACGCAACTTATCGTGACCACCGAGAGAGTGTTTGCAACAAAGAGAAAAAGAGGCACACGTGTTCTGACCTTCAAGGGGTGCAAAGCGAAGGGGGGCGGGGAAAGGGTAGGTCAGTAGGACAAGAGTCGTCTTTGTTTTTCCCGAATCGCTTGTCATGATAGAGAAATCATGAAAATGTGTCATATTACAATAAATCTAATTCAAGGAGTGGAAGGCGCTGCGCAAGGAGGAGGAGGATCTGATCATCTACGGTTCTGTCATGTACTTCCCTCAGAGACCACCGGTGGCGACTCAGGAGAAAGAGGAACAGGTACGGAAACTATTGATCATGCGGAAAAAGCGCTAAAAATCATGCGAAAAATGTTCTAAAAGAGCGGAATATAGTTGCGCGGGAGCAGGATTGCGTTGGATAATGTAGCGAATAGGATAGACTTCGCCATTAGGGGGCGGGGGAATGTTAGGAGGAGGACCTGATTATCTACGGCTCTGTCATGTACTTCCCTCAAAGACCGCCGGTGGCGACTCAGGAGAAAGAGGAACAGGTACTCGAATCATCCTTCTTAAATCAATGAATTCAAAAATATTCACATTCAGTGTTCCTTTAGCAGCCGAATAATAATATCCCTAAATAATATTCCTAAAAAAACATGATTCGCTACGAGATTTTTTTGAAGCTCATTGTTCGGCTCCTTCTGTCTTTCGCATTTGCTTGAGCCATGAATAGTATAATTTCCAGCAATTCCTCACGCTGCTCGTCTGCTTGATGCTCCTGGCAGCTTTCTTTTTGCTTCGTTCGCCTTAGAAGCCCTCAGTTAGCTCTTAGTACCTAGTTGTTAGGGTATTCTACAATCTTTTGGTCATCTGATTCAAAAATTTCAGCAATTCCTCACGCAACTCGTCTGCCTGCTGCTCCTCGCGGCTTTCTTTTTGCTTCGTTCGCCTTAGAAGCCCTCAGTTAGCTCTTAGTACCTAGTTGTTAGGGTATTCTACAATCTTTTGGTCATCTGATTCAAAAATTTGAGCAATTCCTCACGCAACTCGTCTGCCTTTTGCTTCTCGCTGCACTTCTTGCCCTCCTCTTCGTCTGCTGTGTCGCAAAATGTGCGAGAAGATACGCGAAGGTGAGCAAACAAACAGTAGTTCACTTTTTTGTTTCCATTTCATATTGTTTCGTATTGAATGGGATGTGGGGTGCAATTGCGAAACGACTCATTAAATTGAACATGTGCTAGTTGTGAAACATATAATTTCAGAACCGCGACCCGATTGTGCGCGAGTGGGTCAGTGAGAGGATGAAAGATCCGAGGAGAGGCAAGGATGGGTGCGTTGGTTTTCTCAACTTTAATGAGAAAAAGGGCAAAAGTTAAGCCTAAAAGCTAGCCAAGTGCAGTGGAAATACGTTTACAAGGTTGTGAGTAGGAGAAGTAGGGCATGGGTGGTGGATAGAACGAAGGATCCGAGGAGAGGCAAGGATGGGTGCGTTGATTATCTACTCTCAACATTAACCAACAGAGAAATATCAAAATGAGTGATGCGATAATAAGACTCCAATGAAGAGTAGTGAGCATGAGTTGAGAGTGGGTGGCGGACAGAGAGCAGACGACCAGAGGAGAGGCAAGGATGGGTGAATTTTCCAATTTCGATGGGGGTAACGATGAACGATGAGTTTCACTGGCTTCATATGTCCTGATAGTTGCAAAAATGGCGATTCATGGGGCGCATTCGGGTTAGAAAATGCAAAAATACGGACAGGATGCACGACCCGAGGAGAGGCAAGGATGGGTGAATTTTCCAATTTCGATGGGGGTAACGATGAACGATGAGTTTCACTGGCTTCCTATGTCCTGATTGTTGCAAAAATGGCGATTCATGGGGCGCATTCGGGTTAGAAAATGCAAAAATACGAACAGGATGCACGACCCGAGGAGAGGCAAGGATGGGTGAGCTTCCATTTTGACTTTCACGGAAGATTTGGTTGACAGTGAGTTTCACTCAATCTTTATGGCCTGAGGGCGTTTCATCTATGATGATTCATGAAAGATTGAGTTTCACGAAAACACCAAGTTTCTGAGCGCGCCTGAACACCAGTTTTTGGGCAACATCTTTTGCAAAAAAGGGAAATATTTACAATCTCCAGTCGCTA
>LS507885.1:587720-648945 GCA_900490845.1 Pristionchus japonicus | reverse complement strand
ATCCCGGCCGTGACACCGCCTCCGCCCCACCAAGGCGCCCGCAAGGGGAATTGGTAGTGACTAGATCACGCGGTAAAGTAGGTCCGAAGAATAGATTAGGCCCTACGGACTGAACTGGCCTTTAAATATAGTCACTGGCCTAGCAGTGGGCTCCCGCAGGACGCAAGTGCCTTGAGTACGGGGATACCTTTACCTTTTAGTCGCTACATTCCCGTGACTGACGCTGAGATGCAGGAGATGAATCGGAAGTCGGCGGAGAGACTGAAGGAGTTGCCCGAGAATGAGGAGGTATCGATTTCAAACTGTTGGAAAGATGAGGTTAACGGTGCTTGGAGACGCGACACATTGTGTTTCATTCACGATTCAAACTGGTTATCGAAGTCAATACCCAATGTTTGCTATCCACGCGATTTTATAACACAAATACTGTTAAAAATTAAACAGTCACAGATGACGATGACGACGAATCATTTCCGATGCGCAAACTCTCGACCACATCCGCACCCGCCCGCTCCAACAGTGGCAAGCAGAAGATCCTGTGTGCCGCTGTTGGAACGGGGAGCTAGGAAATAGCGAGAAAAAAAAGTCAAACTCATATGATCCTCACCTTTGGCGTCTCAAATTGCAGACCCGCAAGCTCTCCTCGACTTCTACTTCTGCACCGATGAGATCGAACAGTGGCAAGAAGAAGAGCATCACCTTCGCACCCAAGCCGGCTGGGATGAAGACTGAGGAGCGTAAGCTGATTCCCTATTTCAGTTTGAATTTAAGTCTCCACAAAACTGTCTGGAACAAAAAAGGGGAATCGATCGGGGAAATCGTAGATTGTGAGTATTTCAAGTCCTCAACATGATCAACGAGGAGGAGATCGGTCTAAAAATAAACATTCTAAACTCTTACTATTCACTTTCGTGGCTAGTGTGAGGCTTTTGAATAAAAGAAGAGACTGCTGGAAGGTCGAAAAAAATAAAAAAAATATCATCTCTCCCAGTCCTCAAGATTATCAACGAGGAGGAGATCGGACAGAAGATCGATTATAAAACTATAGTGATTTACTAGAGAGTCTAGAGGCGAACATATTAGAATTCAAAAGATGGATTCAACATCTTTTTATTGCAATTACGTGTTCATTTCCAGTCCTCAAGATGATCAACGAGGAGGAGATCGGTCTGAAGATCGACGCGATGGTCGAGGCGGGGCCGGATGGAGAAGAGGAGCGTGAGTTTGACCCCTTTCATGACTAGAGTGCGGAAAGCTAGAATTGACTCTCCTCATTCTGCACGCTCTCTCGCAACTCTGACTGGTGAGAGAGTGTGTGGAATGAGGAGAACAACTCTTGCTTTCCGCACTCTACAGGGTGTCCAAAAAGTATTTTGTCATTTTTTTTTATTAATATCTCCTCAACTCTTTGGAGTTATTTGCCCACATTGTGCACTAATACGTTCCCTTGTTGTACTTTTCGTCTCTCACAGTTGTGATCCAATCAAATTATTGTAGAGGTTTTTACGGTGCAATTTACTAATGACGTAAAAGTACAAGCGGCCCGCTTGCTGCTTTCATTGTTGTGAATTATTTGGAGGTGAATAAGAATACGGTTTCTCCCGGTTTAGCATAGCTTATTGAGTATAAGCATTGCTCTACTGAACAGTGGCGGTGAATATAGTGTAGCATTGCATACTCGAGAAATATGAATTTTCAAATGAGCGCTACCAGGTGAGAATAATATAATCCAAAATAATATGTTTCCTAGATTTCCTATTCAGAATGTCGCCATAGCGCAATAAAATTGTGTGGTGAGACATACCGTGGAGCAATGATTTTTGGTGGAATTTAACTGGTCAGAGCAGCGAAGGAATCCAAATTCTCAGTAATGCGATTTTTCACGATTTCGGTCAGAAATCGAGACTCCCTAATCAATTTAGAATCAGTGAGAGCTCGCAAAAAAAATTCAACCACTATACTGTGCACTAATATGTCTGTGCTATATGGTTAAAAAATGAGAACTCTTATACTGATACTTTGGAGGCATCGCGCTAAGAAAAGTGATGACGAAAACTCATGGGCCGTTTAGTTATTTTTGTTTAAAAAATGCTTATGCAAAAGTGGCGCTTACCTACATGAAACTAAAATATCTGAAAAATACTACGACTCATGCGTGTTACGAAAATACAAGAGGAGTTGTCAAAGCTAACTCCATCAACCATTTGGATGTAGGAGAAAAATCGCTTCTCGAACGAAATTCCGAGCAAGAATTTCAATCACATTTTTTGGAAGGCTCTAAGTCACGAAGGTCAGGGTCTCTGGAGTTATGTTTCATAGACTGAGTAGCATGGTAGCTCTGCTCCGTATGCCATACTTTTGGAACTTCTTGGTCCATTGCGAAAATAATTGGATCAAATATAAAAGTGACAAAATACTTTTTGGACACCCTGTAGTCTTGACTATTTCTGCCGGAGTGAAAGTGCGACAGCATGCGTAATACTGCAGAGAGAAAGAAATCGCATTTTCAGTCCCGAAGATTGATGCCATGGCCGAAGCGAGTTCGGATGGCGGAGAGGTGCAGCCTGAGAATGAGGCATCACCCGCGACAACGCCTGCAGCTGCGGCTGCACTGTATGCAAGACGCGAGGGAGTGGAGGAGGAGGATTACAAGGTTTTCATCATTTTCGGCCTCGATCTATTTGACAATCCACAAAGATCAAACAATATATTCTCAGCAGGACGCCGTCGCTCCTCGTGATTCTGCTACTGCAGTGCCGGCTCCTGCTACAAGAGGTTGATATCACATTCGAATAGCGAAGCTTGATCGTGGTTTAGAATAGCAAAAGATCTCCAACTTCATCGTTGCAGGCACGGGTGCCCCCATCGCCCTCGCTGAGGTCGTCGACGAGACTGCGGAGTCGTCTAAGACAACGTCTGTCTAAGACAGTAACTACGAGTCCACCTTTCCTGAGATTCTGTCAGTATTTTCCGAGATTCTGTCCATATTTTCGCACTTTCCTGTTTTATGGCCCCATTAATTCTTACCGAGTGATTCTACCATTCTCATCCCCTCCTTTTACATGTGGTTGGAGCCAAAAATCAGGAAAGTTCCCGTATTATTATTATTATCCCCAAGTCGATAAACAAACGCATTCCTTCTTTATGTCTCCGTCTGTTCTCTGAATTGATAATTTCCCTCAATTTCTCTCGACAGTATACAAACACACAATTTGCGTGAGGCAAGACGCCAGAAAATACAGTTTATGAAGCGAACAGAATTGTCGTCTCACTTACCATGCTTTCCATTTTGACCATCATCCGCCTAGTTGACTCTGTTGAAGGTGAGGATTTTGGAATCGACTACATTGGGAAATTGACAGAAAATAGCTAATTTGAGGATTGCTCGGAGTGCTTATCAATACCCTAGTTCTATACATCTTATGGATCCGGAAAAGTCGCACTACCTTCAACACATTTCGCGTTCCCATAACGCTCACTGCCTCGCATGGCTTGTTGAATGCTGGAATTGTTTCTGGACTGGCGCAAACGGTTCATAAAAATTGATTATAATTTCAATTTCAATTTCAATTTCAAAATAATTGAGTCAAATGCAGGTTCACATTCTACATAATGACCTTTTCTTCACTATTATGTACGGGCCGTTGTCATTTGTTCATAAGGTTACAACGGTTATCATTCTAGTAACATACGACAGTTGTAGGATGCCGGAACTATAATTGCTTTCATTACATCGTACTACACGATCTGTGTATGGGAATTGATTCCTGGATCTTGCCTCCTTCAGTATTTTACGCTCAGTATGTATTCACACCCTCCGGACTGAATAGGCCTTTAAACGTAGTCACTGGCATAGCAGTGGGCTCCCGCAAATTGAGTACGGGGATACCTTTATCTTTACCTTTATGCGATAACTAAAGAAAAAATCAAGCATACATTTCAGCAAAGCCTCATCTCTCCTATTCGAAGCGTCTAATTTTATCATACGGATATTACCCGATTGTTCTGGGTTGGATAGTCTGTTAGAAAAAGAATGTAACATTTACAATTCAGCCATTTCTGAATGTCAACCAGCCCTCACCTCAGTATGACAATGTTGCTAGGCATGCGCATAACTTGACGGAAAACGATCGTTTTGTCACTTTGACGATATCGATACACTCGAAAGAAGGAAATCAGCATTTTCCAATCTTTGAATTAAAATAGCGAATTTCACTCCCCTCCAATCCTCACTTTTTATTGTTTTATCTTACGCCAATGGACTCCCTCTTCCAAAATCAACAATAAAATTTTCGGGAATCACCCCATTGGAAGAGAGGAATTTTTATTTTTCAAAATAATTTCGGTTGTAAAATCAAAACGTTGTCGAAAAAAATCGAAAATTCGATTTCTAAAAAGATTCTTGTTTCTCAAATTTTTGCGCGTATTTTGAGCCGTAGAACAAGTTTCTAGCTTAACTGGGTCATGAGATACACAATAGCCGGGTCCAGAACCGGGGAATCCCTAAAAGCCGGCTGTGGGACTCGTTGACCGGATAGTTCGAATCCTTGTCTCCAGGGTATGTATCCACCATAATATGGTCGATTTCAAATGGGTTTGAAAAATCTAGTTCCGGATGGGGCTGTTTTTCATACATTCTCTCCTGATTCTTTTGGTAAATTACTCCCAGAATTTTCTTTCGCTTGCTATTATCTCAATGCCAGTGAGCACCGTATCCTTTGTAATGTTCGGTGGGCATGCACTGCATTCCGCATTCGCCCAGTACGAAGGTCGTGGCGAGACCTATCTGGCCATTGGAACGTTGCCAATTTCATAGAGTGATTCAGTTTTCACTCGGTTTTCTCTGCGCTCTCTTTCTCTCGCTCCAACATCATGGAACGCAGTGGGCATGAAATGGATCTGATCGCTTTGTCTGTTTCGTTCTGTTTTTGGCTTCTTCCTGTTATTCAGGTTGTTGTTTTCTGTCAACGTTGTTGTTGTTTTGGTTGTAAACACATCAAAACAACACTGTTTACAGGGCTCAATCGCGCTATCTTTCCTTCTGTACTCAAGCCTGCGGGAAAGTGAGAAGAATTCGAAGACTCAATTGGCTCTGTCGAAATGATTATCGAAACAAAACATTTTATTCATTAGTAAAAATAGCGATACATTTCGAAAAAAATGAGACTTGAACAAAGGCAATTAATTACATATCGAACGGCTCGTTCTTTCTCCATGCATGCTTTACGTGAAGCTCGTATGCTTGGCCAGGGGCGGTGCAAATCACTGAAAGAAGCCGCAAATTTACGGTCTCCTATTGCGAACTGAGAGTCAGTACAATTTTCTTCAGAGAGGCAATCAAACTAGTGCACAGCGTTCTATCCCGACAGACAAGGGTGAGGGTTGACCTAACGGAACTGCAAACTCAGGATTTTAAAGAGGTTTTGAAACGCATCTCGATTCTCATTTTGTAACAAAAGCGATCAGGAGAATTGCGTTACGTTTCACAAATCTGTAGTGGTGGCTATTCAGCTATTGCGGCATCCCTCCTCTAATTCATTCCCATCATTGCGGGGCCGTTTTTTTGCAAAATTTCGTTTAGTCAACCCTTACCTTTCACACAATGCCCATTCGTTTTGATCGCGAGTCTCTTGCTTCGTTTATCACAACTTGCAGTGAACCAGATTTTCTTTCCCTCATCGAATTCCGTCCTCATATCACCATCTTCGTTCAATAGCAGGCGCTAAACAAGTATTTTATGACCAATGATGATAAGTGGAATGCTGTAGTGTTGCCGGTTCGAACTCGAATTCGAGTTCTGAGCTCATTCTACATTTCGAATTCGAATCGACAACCCTAGAATGTAGTACACTCACCCCAGCAAGCTTCTCAATGTTCTCGTTCGATAAATATCTCGGATACCAATCATTTTCGATGCATAGTTTGTCAATTTTCCTCGTGAACATATCGAGAATTATCGGAGCCCAATTCAAATTGAGTTTGCCAAACATGAAATTGCTGCTAACTTCAATGGTTGGATGTCTGAGTTGCTTGATCTTTAAAGCTTGCACAAGATCAGCTATGCATTGCAGGAAGTTGACTGAAAACAAGAACTTATGTCACATCATGTGTCACGATTCCGTCGTGATTGATATTGATGTAGTAGAATCTCTAAGGCAACGTGTCAGTTTGAACCGTTTTGCATTCTCCGTGTCTTCTGAATCTCAAACACCTTTATGAGGTGATTCGGTTACGTGAATAAAAGGGAGAGAATCCTTCTCTTCCTTGGCTTAGTTGTGAATGATAAAGGCTATGGACGGAGATTGTTAGTAGTTTCTACATTCTACCTCGACTTCGAGTCGTGAGATCATGATTAGGTAATGCACCTGCATTCCCACACGTATTGTCGGCGACCCCCATCACGAGTTGCTGGATTGCATGACGATCGATAATTTGCAGCAGAATTTCTCTGAAATAAATCGTTTTTATTTATTGAAAAATATAATTTGTCATTAACTCACGAATTTTCCTCAGTGAGTATGTCAATGAAACAATCGAGTTTCTCGAATTGAAATCGCTCTAGCAGTTTCGAGATGATTTCGATTATTTTCGGTTTTTTGGCCCATACATCAACCTATAATTGCTAGAACTTGTCTTGTTCCCCGGAAGAATGGATGAGTTTCACTCATTCCTAATAAGATATTTCCAAGCACAGGGTTGGTGTTCGGGGTGGGTGGAGGTTAGACACTCTTCCGGGGAACTAGGCAAGTACCTAATTGTTGAATTCTTGTCTATTTTTACAATAACTGAGCAGATTCAAGAAAATACCTTCTCAATTCGTTTTCCAGTGCACTTTCTCAGATATTTCATGAGATGTTCATCGTCAAATGCAGGATCGAATTCGAATTCGTGGGTCTGAATCTTGTTGAATTAGAAAAAAAATGTTATAACCGATAAACTAACCACCAACTCCACTCCGTTTTTCACACATTCGTCTCGGTGAATGCGATCATAGAAATATGAAGGCCACCGAATGCAGAAATGTTTGCGTCTCAACTGGAAATATACAGCGATTAGGGAGTATTCAAGTATTCCCAATTTTTATTCCAATTATGCAAGTATTCAAGTAGGAGTTTTCTCAATGGGGAGTATTCAAGGTGAAGTCAAAGCAGGGCAGGCAACGCCAATGACAAAATATCACTTGTACGGCCTTTCCAAGCCATATCGAATGTTTGTGATCAAACCTGAAATAGACGAGCCATGTGGGGAAGAACGTCTAATGTTACGTCCAGTTTGTGCGTCTAAAATGAAGCTCACTTTTGATTTGAAAGCCCTTCTCTGTTTTTTGGCCCCGACTATTCACACAGAGTATTCTATCCCTACCATTATCATTCTCCGCCTCGCGCGCATTCAGAGCGGATTCACCGGGTCAAAAAAAACAGAAAAATTCCATATAGCTTACCACACCACACTTTCTCTCGGTGATGCTCATTTCAGAAACGATTGTGAAGTCAATATCCTGTTGAGAGGCCACCTCGACCACTCGCGCTTGGAGCATATGGGAGGTCTGAAACAATGGATTTTTGTGCACTTTCTTACTTTATGCTCCAAGATAATCGAATTATCTATCCCCTCTACCCCATTTTGCAGATTTCTGATAAATTTGAGCCCCAAAAATAGAAAATACAAGTTACCAATCTCAAATCGAACACTTTCTCAGCAGCATATTCAATGATGCTAAACACAAGTTCTTGGGGTAGCCTCTCGATAGGGGAGTGATTGGGGGCATCCATAGCTCTAATAACCAGGAAAACGTTATTAGAAACCGACTTTTCGCGGCGTGGTTCGGAACCCGTTCTTGTACGGTGAAGGCGGCAATAAATAATGTATGTAAAGACGCCTATTCAAATGATCGCTCGTTTCTCACACATTTGACTTTTTTTTATTGCTTTTCTAAAAATTTCAAATCGTGATGGCGAGTATCTCCAATCTCTTCCTTGCGATTTGGAATGGCTCAAGCTCATGATGTTTTTCAGAATGCCTTTATACAATTTTATTTTAGGGCACCAAAGGAAGTAGGAGAAGACTGGTCTCATAAGAACATCTCATATCTCCGAGTGTTGTGTTGTATGATCAATGCGCAGATTCGATAGGAATCGTATAGGCGACCCACTAAAATATTTGCTTTTACAAAGTAGCATTCAATCAAAACAATATAAGCATAATTACGTGAAAACTAGGGTTGATCGTTCGGCTTACGGAACGTCCGACTCAGAGAGGTCGAAATGACTCTCATTCCGGAATGAGAGTCATTTTTTGACTCTCGTTCCGGAACGGATTAGCCAAGTTGAAACATATTCGAAACACGAGAGATTGAAACGAATTCATTTTCATTCTCACTTTGCGGAGCGAGAAAAGCGGTGTGAACTGAGGGAGTGGAGTTGCGTTTCAGAACCTTGCAAAAAGAGCACCTTTTTGAACTCAATCGAATACGGGGAACCTCTTTTCGATCCCACCAGAAGTACTTATCTTACGCCTGAAACATAAGGCGAATTTCCCCTGTCTCAACCCACACCGCTCTTTATTATCTCCTTTCGAAGAATGACTTGGTTCCGGAATGAGTTCGGAACGCCTATTGTTCGACTCTCGTTCCGGAACGGCCATTGTTCAAATCTCTCTTGTTCCGGAATGAGAGGATAATTGGATCAAAATCTCGGAATTCCGTCGTTCCTTTCCGTTCGATTAACCCTAGTGAAAACATTACCCCGCACATAAGCTTCATGCTCAGTGTATTCAAGATTGGTTCTTGGCTCAGAACTTGTTGCGACAAACCATATCTTTTTGTCCATCTTTGGTAGGATCTGAAAATGGGCAAATAGTTTCAAAATTGTGCGTATCTCAGACCGCTCGAATTATATCGACGCTCTGATTGGTTAGGTACTCTGGGTGCCACCAATTGTCGATGTAAAGCTTATCCAGTTTGCGAGAAAACATTTCCAGAAAAATTGGAGCCCACTCGATATTGTCGCCGAAGAAATAGTTATCTTGTATCTGATTAAATCGCTCATTTACTCTGTCGTGTTCGATTTTCAAAGAGCGAAGTATTGAGGACAATCGTAGGAGGAATCCAGCTCAAATTTATGTTTTCTTTGCCATCTCGAGTGCGAAATACGGGTCGTCTTTTCAATTCGCACACCCTTTCACCGGTCAGTGGAACGAGAGAGTGCGTGAAATGAAGTGAAGGCGACCCGTATTTCGCCTATATTGTCATCCAAGCGATGCCTGACCTGGGTCACTGATCAAAGACTTTTTGAAAACGAGATTCAATAGCCTTACTTGACCTTTATTGATTGTATATAGTACGGGCTCACTGCAAATATTCATCTCAAAATCAATTGCGAATTTAGAAATACTCACATTATTTCATCAGTTAGTTTGTTTAGAGTAACTTTGAAGTTGTGGAATTTGATTTTTATAATCTGATTCTTGATGATTGCGTAATTGGAGCAATCGATGCATATCTTTGATACTTTTCTTCCGATAACTCTTGTCAAAAACTGCATAATGTCTTCGAAAAAGTGAATACGTACTTGAAAACTGTATTCCTGTAATCTCCCTTTAATTTTTTTTCTAAATTAACACCTTCACAAACCACATCATCATATCGCGGGATTTTCCTCTTGAATCGAGTCACATATCTCGTAAAAGAATTACCACAAAGATTGAAGCGTAAATCGAATAACGTCGATTTGCACTTGGGTACATTAATTGAAATGTTAAAAACCGCTTCGACGGTCTTCGAAATGAATGATTTGATCAGATAATACGTTGTGCCAACACTCACGGAGTGCGATTGAATTGATCCCTCTCGAATGTTAAAAGCACTGATAAGATGGAAAGTGTGATTCTTTAGAGTGAATTCGTGCACATGATAATTGAGTGTTCGAGAGCACTGGAATGAAAAGGGTGTTAATTGAACAAAAGAATAATGAAATTGAAAACTTGCCAAGTTTAGATCGGTAACGGAACCAGGAGCGTACTCAATAATCATCCAAATCAACTCTCGGGGAAGCGATTCGACTGATACATGTGGTTTTTCCTTAAAGATCTCAAGCTAACCTCAACTTGAACCTTATTCGTCCGCGAACCTGCCTAATATTCGTCTTACTCAAAAATATAGCCATACATGACGATACAGAAGATCCCATCAGTTCAGCTAGGTAATTGGGTGTGAGACAATGTGTTTGAAGAGTAAGGCATTCGAGCTACCAAGTTGTGGCGTCTCTTTCATTCTAAGAGTGAGGTTTAGCCACTGGCGATGCCTTACTCAGATATTGTTCAGAAAGAGCTTCACAGCGTTCTGACCCCCATTGTTTTCTCCAGGCGAGGGTGAACAATGGGATTATCTTTTTGAACTTTTCCGCAAAATCGTAATCGAACTCCAAATTGATATCGGAATTTAAGAAATTTGTGAAGCGTAACGAAATTCTCCTGATCGCTTTTGTTACAAAATGAGAATCGAGATGCGTTTCAAATCTCCTTTAGAATCCTGAGTTTTCAGTTCCGTTAGGCCAGCCATCACCCTTGTTTGTCGGGAAAGAACGCTGTGGCTTGTATTGAGCAATCAATCATCGACAACAAATGAGGTTGAAGTGCAGAGAAAACATCAAATTTATGGAATTATTGAGAGTGATCATGAGTCAAAATAGTTATGGATTATTCAAACGATTCCGACACCCTCGAAAAGTGGACTAAACAAAACAACAGTTGTTTGGATCTGGTAAGCAGACTGTAATAAGGGTGGATAAGTCATGAATAATGTAGATTTGTGGCCGCATTATTCAAACGATTCCGACGCTCTGGAAGAGTGGACTATGGAGATTGAGCAAAACCTCGAGCCGTACTGTACAGATTCCGAAGATTCAACTGAAATGCGGAGTCATCGGTACTGAACTTGAACTAGAGCTCGAAACACGGGTGACGGTTTCTTAATTTCAAACACGCCTACCTTCTTCTTCCGCTTGAATTAACCTTACCCTTGTATTCATTTTCCGTGTAATCCAATTCGGCTTGATGTTCATCGCAAGACGAAGTGAACCAAACATTTTTGTCGAGTTTTGTGAGATTCTGAAAAAAATAAACCTCAGATCAGCATTCATAAAGTCTCTATATGGGAGGAATACGCACCGCTCTCAGAATATCAACGCTAGCAGTTGAGAGGTACTTCTGATACCACCAATTCTGGATACAAAGTTGATCGAGCTTTCTCGCAAACATCTCGATTATGACTTGATCCCAATCAAAATGTCCATTTGTGTAGAAATAGTTGCCACGTTCCGTCATTCCTTGAGCAAAGAGGGGCTCGATTTTCAGAGATATCACGTGCGATGATAAACGAAGAAGAAATCCAGCTAAAATATGGAGGCTTTCTTGGAAATTTAGGCACTAGGTAGGAAATGCAAATGATGCTCTTCCAATAGTTTATCGTTCGAATATTCTCATCCGACCTAGTGTCCAAGTTTTCAGAATACCAACAGTACCTCGGTCAACAATATTAGTGCTGTAGAAGGCTAATGTGAGCTTATCCAATTGCCGCTCAAATAGCAACTCTCTAAATATGCAAGTTAAATCAGGATAGCATCACACGACTAACGCATTCTCTTCTGACAGCACGTCCATCGAAACTTTCAGTTCTTTGAATTTAAATTCGTCGAGATATTTCAGATTCGCAACGAAATTATCACCTCCGATGCTAGCTTTTCTGATTTTTTTGCCTGAATTTTGAGGGCAAACAATTTGAAATCTACGTTTTTTGAACTATAATAACATTCACTCACCCGCACAACTTATCAGTAACTGCATTATGGACTCCACAGTCAAGGGAAGCGCTTTTAGAATGTATACCTGGAAAATTTGATAGTTTCAAACTTGTTTTTTTAAACTAACCACCATGCATTTATCATCTTCGATATTGCTTTTGTGCTCCACTTGAAGTTCTGGTGTTTTCAGCAAATTCAATCGTAAATCGAACAGCCTCGCTTTGCACTTACGAATGGATAGTGTGAGGAAGATAAATCGCTGAGAGATTAAGGCAATTTTGAACGATTCTTGAAACTAGAGTTCGAAATACGGGTCGTCGTCTCCTCATTTCGCGCACTCTCTCACCGGTCAGACAGGCGAGATCGTGTGTGTGTGACATGAAGAGACGGCGACCCGTATTTCTACTTTTAAGTCTTAAAAGACACATACCGAAGTGCTACCCGCAGATCTTTTGAAAACTTCAATATTATCGATTAGTGGAATAGTGCTGGTTTGACGTGCGAATTCGTGAGCTCGAGTATGGAGAGTCTTAGATGCCTGAAAGGATTTTCAGAATTGTTTTTTTCGAAATTTCGAGTGAGAAAAATGAAATTTTATAGATAACTCACCATGCTGAGGTCGACAATGGACTCCGGTGCATATTGGATAATCATGGACAAAATTTCAAGAGGCAAATGCTCGAAAGCCGAGTGGCTTTCCTCATTCATGCTTTTTCTTGAGCCTGTTCCTTAGCGATCAGCTAATGAAGAAATCAAGAGTTTCGACTGAAAGAAGAATGTTGCAATAAGAACGCAGACTTTTCCTGCCACTCGTACTGTTCCAAAATCAAAACAGCGATGCCACTGGTAATAGCTTGAAGAGGTGGTAAGGCAAGCAAGAACGGAGAATGAATAGTGGATTTATATTAATCAATTCATCAATTCCGGCAATAATTTCCGGATGCGACATCACATCACCTCACATCAGTTTATCCAGGTCGAATCGGGTAGGAGTCATACGATGAAAAAAGGGGGATTGATCTTCTGAATTATATAATCTTCGAATTGCATTCCTCCTCTCTCCAAGCTAGGCTGGGTCTGAATGTATCGTTTTCTCCTTCCACAGTGCTCTGTTCAGAGCATGTCGCTCGGTTAATCGTTTTGTTGCGAGGTTAACGCGAATGAGCAGAAAATATCACATGGGGTCTTTCACCATTTGCCAACAGTCCATTAGAGCGCACACGGTTATAGTGATACAAAAATTAAGAAAAACTCTTTTTTTCTATTCGGGCAGTAGTTGCTAGATAAGGATGGTCCGAAACTCGTCATTTGTTATGGTTCGAAAGAGGGCGAATCGAAACACCTACGAGTAGGTTGCAAAGTTGCCCGATCCATTTGCAGAAACATTGCAAATCGGTCGTGAGGGACAAAAGAGGGGGAATAACTTATTGAGTTTCAGATATGCTCGATTATTTAGTTTCTTTCTGAATTCGAATGGTTCATTCTGCCTCGATTCATGCTTCACACTGATGACATATTTCCTACCGATCCAACGCACTGAAAAATATATCGTTAATTCGAAAATATTTAGCATACCAACCTTCGACATGATGTTGGTCTTGCAAGGACGGACCAATGTAAGGACATTTAAATAATGGTGCAGAAAACCAAATTTTCTTGCCTAGTTTAGGTAGTTCCTAAATTTTTCATCAATATTTTGCAATTTTGATTTTTAAACTACCGTTTTGATGAAATCAACACGCGTCTCTGGTAAGTACGGCTCGATTTGCAGCTTGTCGAGTTTTCTGGCAAACATTTCGGGAATGATCGAGGCCCAGTCACGATCGCGTTCACCAAACATGAAGTAAATAAATCGATTGTCCTCTCCGCGAAGTTGCTCGAGTTTCATAGCTTTTACAAGTGAAGATAGATCGTAAAGAAGAGCAACTGGAAAAAATTGTCATGAGTAGTTGACGAATTCGGAACAAGTAGCATCATTATCACATATAAACCATGTTACTGGAAGGTTACGTGATCCTCGGCACTCTTCTAAGGATGTTCAATAGAATATGATAAAGGTTCTTACTTGGATCATCAGCTTGATTCTCGTCAACACTAATTTCCAAATGTTCAATGTTATGCACTGTTACAGCATTCTTCAGTGGTTGACTGGAATTAGCAATAACAAATTTTGTAAAGATGTAAAACCATCAACAACTCACACTATAGCTTCTGTAAGCAAAGTGAATGTGCATTTAAATGCATTCACTTTGAATTGATCGAGAAATGTAGTAGCGACGGAAAATAAGTTTGCATCATCGCATTTTATGTGCATCTTTCTTATTTTTCTGCCGACACAAGCTCTTAATCGTGCAATCTCACTCTGATATATTACATGAGGGAAGTATAGCGCATTGAGTGTTCTTGTGAAGATCTGAGAGTGATTTCGGTATTAATCACCGAGTCCTTTACCGAGTATCTTACCTTATACTTTATTTCGTCACAATATTTGTAACTGTGCCACATTTCAAGAAAATGCGACGACTTCCAATGGTCCAGTCGAATATCGAACAACTTCAACTTGTGTTGGGGAACTTCGAAAGATATTGTCAAAATGTTCGGCGAATCCTCAGCCGATATGACAATATTCTCGACTAGATAGATGTTGGAGGTTTGCAGTGCGAAATCGATTACGCGTGCTCTCATCGTTCTCGACGTCTAAAATATAATTTGAATTGGAGTATTTCAGAACTAGGTCGGATGCGAACCGTCGGAAAAGAACCGACCGGATGAGAACCTAATGAGTGATTGTCCGATGGTTCTCATAAGAATTCGAAATACGGGTAATCGTCTCGGCTCTGTCGGGATTGTGAGGTCCCATAGGGATTGTGAGGTCCCATCAGAATTGTGAGGTCCCAACAGAATTGTGAGGTCCCACGAAAAATAAAAGCCCCTAGAGGGAATTGTGAGGTCCCATCAGAATTGTAAGGTCCCAACAGAATTGTAAGGTCCCAAGAATTTGAGCCTTCTTGGGACCTTACAATTATCATTGGGAGTCTTTGAATCTGTTTGGGACCGCACAATTCTACTTGGGACCTCACAATTCCCATGGGGCCCTATGAGAAAGGTAGATGATTCATGGATTCAGTCGAAGTCTTGTGATGACTTTACCAAAAAAAGGATGCAAATCGCCCTAATTCTAACGGATGAGACAGGGAGAGGCGACTTGAGAGACCGGTCACCCTCGAATGAGAAATAAGGCTCTACTCTCTTTTAGTCGTCCAATCAAAAATTTATGATTCCGATTACTTTGGCTGACCCTAGTAAATTTCCTGGCCCTAGCAATTTTCCCACTTTTATGGGTTTTTATATACCTTGATTGATTAAATGAACTGTTAACACTACTCATATGTCGGCCCCGTGGGACCCCGAGGGACCAGAATTCTGAGGTCCCAAGCAGAATTGTGAGGTCCCAAGTAGTTTCAAAGGCTCCCAATGGGAATTGTAAGGTCCCAAGAAGGCTCAAATTCTTGGGACCTTAGAATTCTGTTGGGACCTTACAATTCTGATGGGACCTCACAATTCCCTCAAGGGGCTTTTATTTTTCTTGGGACCTCACAATTCTGTTGGGACCTCACAATTCTGATGGGACCTCACAATTCTGATGGGACCTCACAATTCCTATGGGACCTCACAATCCCGACAGAGCCATCGTCTCTTCATTTCACACACTCTCTCACCGGTCTGAGAGACGAGAGAGTGTGTGAAATGAAGAAACGATTACTCGTATTTCGAACTATTGTTCTCATCCGACCTGGTTCTATGTGAAATTGCTCACCAAAAGGAGATCCTCAACTATCCCCGCTTCTTCCTCAATCACAATCTCGAATAGCATTCCAATCAGATCGATAGGAAGTAGCTCGAGCGGAGACAGTGTATCGGCCATTTCTGGAATGTAAATAAACTTTTTATGGGTGAATAGAGATTGCAAAAATGGATTAATGTGGAGCGCTTGTGTGCGAATAATATGACGCTAATCGAAAGCTGCGGTGCCATTATACCATACCTTCTGGCACGGATTGCAAAGAATGTGAGCTAACTGCCGGAATGCAATCATTTTCAGAATCAATGTGTTTGGAAAGTGGAGAGATTCATCAGCAATTTTGCATACCAATTTATTTACAAATAAATCGTTTAATAAATGGTTATTTCCATTATGAAATCATCAAAGCAACAATCTTGACAGGAGCAAAGAGGCCATGCAGCCCTAATTTCATTTCATCATTCGAAAAATTCGTTCCGTCTAGACGAATGTTTCACTATCAGAGCACACGAACGCATCGAATTGATGAAACGACCAACTAAAATTGGTTTGTTATTGTTATTGTTTTTATTGATTTGTTTTGTCACTCGCTCCAAACACTACCTTGAACATGATATTCACCATCCGTATAATCAAGTTCGTTCGGCGGGTCAACACAAGTTGCCGTGAACCAAATCTTCTTCTCCAGCATTGTGAGGTTCTGAAATGGCAACAACAACAACAACAACAACAACAACAACAATAACAACAACAACAACAACAACTCTCACCTCACAGAGTATTCTGACACTGGATATTGGGAGATACCATGGGCACCACCAATTATCGATGCAAAGCTTGTCGAGTTTTCTCATAAACATGTCCAGAATGATGGGAGCCCAATCAAATGGGTACTCGCGGTAGAAAAAGTTATCGCCACCAATCATTCCTTGCTCTCTTTCTTGTGCAACTTTCAGAGATTGGACGCAGGATGCTAATGAAAGCAGTAGTTCATCTGCAATTGAGCTGATTGCTTTTATTGCTTTTCCATTTTGTCGAATCACCTGGCTTGGCAATGCAACGTTTTCGAAAGTTCAACAACAATTGGTCGATTGGCCGCTCATTAATTGATTTTAGAATAGGGCTTCTGAGGAATTCAAATGTTAGAAAGCACAGCAAAATTTCAAAATCTCACATCAATTCATCTGATAACATTTTCACGTCAATGTTGAGTTTCTCGAATTGGAAAATGTTCAAATATTTTGCGATATGGCTCGAATCATCACACTTTATGGTGACTCGGTCAAGACGCGTTCCGGAACATTTCCCGAGAAAACGCATAACTTTCCCAAGAGAGAAGGGATCCGTGAATTTGTAAACCTGTTTTGAATATTCATTATTAATTGGGATTTAAAATAAAAAATGACCATGTCACAGGCGCGCTTATATCTCCTTATGTATCTGGACAGTTTCTCTGATGGTTTGTGCACTTTCAGCCTTAGCTCAAACAGTTCGCTTTACTGACTGGCACATAAAGCGCGATCTCGATTTCGCCCAGATTTTCCTGGAGAATGCACACATTATTTGGAGCATTTAAAATCAAACCTCGTAATTAACTTGTATAATTTCCAGAGTTGTCGCTAAAGGAATGGTTTCTTGCTCAAGGACGAATGAGTTCACGCGAGAATTAAGCATGCGGGAAACCTGTAAATCATTTTTTTTTCGCAAAATAATTTTCGTAAATAGCAAAGTCTCACCAAACAAAGATCCATGACTGATTCGGGCGAGTATTCGATAATCATCCAAATGAGCTCTCGAGGTAGCAGCTCAATCTTGGAAAGATTTGCCGCATGGTGAACCGCTTCTGGCATAATTTTAGTACCTAAATAATTGGTAGGTTGAGCAAGAACAATGAGAGAAAATCTGCGAATGAATGGGCGTGTTGAACAACTTTATAAGAACGAAAGAGCACTGCTTGTGGGAACATTGAAGCCCCTGAGGTCACGCTGAGATATCCAGTAGCACAGCGTTCTGATCCCATTGTTTTCTCCAGACAAGGGTGAACAATGGGATTATCTTTTTGAATTTTCCCACAAGACCGTAATCGAACTGCAAAATTGACTCGAAATTTAAGAAATTTGTGAAACGTAACGCAATTCTCCTGATCGCTTTTGTTACAAAATGAGAATCGAGATGCGTTTCAAAACTCCTTTAGAATTCTGAGTTTGCAGTTCTGTTAGGTCAACCCCCACCCTTGTTTGTCGGGATAGAACGCTGTGGTAGGCGGAGTCCAGGGTGTGAGATGAGAACATCACTTGAAGCAATCCATCTCACTCCTGATCGTTCACTCTCTAAATCCCAAATGAGTCGGAAACGGAAAGTGTCGGCGACATCAGCAACCTCTCGAAATAGGGCGAGCTAATCGACGATCGAGTCACTGCCGCAAGAGCTGGTCTGGATGATCATAGAATATTCGCCACAGTCAGTGTTGGATCTGAAACTGGTAAGGATAAATAAATGTATTATTCAATGGTAAATGTTTATTCCGTATCTCGGGTCTGTATAACATGAAAGTCACGTATTGGATGGGCAGGGAATTATATGTGATTAAAAAGATTATATCACGAATTTTGTCATGGTTATAGCCCCCTTTCATTCTTTAGAATATATCAATTTACGGAGTTCCTCTAGTTTCTCGGACAATTGGGTAAAAATGAAGTGAGTTACAGTGCTTCCTTTAAAAAACGCTTCCCGTTGGGTTGGTGGTAACGGATGGAGGAGGTTATGGGAATATTTGGAGTTGTTCGGGAGAGTATAGTAGTGCCTGCTTTACGCAGAAAATCACTTCCAGGCTTCACGGGTGCTCAAATCTCGAGTGCACTCACTCGTTCTTAATCAGGAAACAATCCAATTAATCGATCATATTGAATTGGAAGAAGTAGACACTTTCGTTCGTTATTCGCTTAGATTAGGTTCATTTACATACTCTTTTCAGCCACCAGGACGCTCGAGTATAAAAATGTCACTTCACGTTTCTATCTGCAAGGCTAAATTGTTTGATCTGAGACTTAAAGCTCGCACAAATTCGCAGTTTAAGAAAAGTCTGGGTGGAATTGAGGATGCTGTGGTATGTACAGAAAGAATGTGCTTTAATTGATTTGATTTTAATGTTAAAAGTCGTAGAATTTCACAGGTGTACATCTTCAAGACACACCACAAATCAGCAATCGACGCACTGCTTCAATTGCGCGAAAGCGCGGGCAAGCACATCGGAAGTGTAAAAATCCATTATTGGAACCTAAGAAACGTCTCCGAAAGTATCCAGTATTTCCGCATCAAACAACTAAAATGCTTCATTACTTCGATCACAGATGATATCATGTAAGTTCAAACAGACCAATGCCGAATCTGAATTCCTCACAGGGATCCTATTCTGGACATTTTTGAAACGAGCCCTGTCGATCAGTTTTCTCTCACCTTTCGAGATTTCAAATTTCGCGATCGAGGTTACGATCTTTAATTTTTTATTCAATTTTGCTGTTGAAATGTAGTGATTTCATTTCAGTAGCACTTCTGCTTCGTTTGTCCTCGAATGTACGGTCGCTGAAGATTGAACAGATTTGCTCTCGAGCTGATACAAACTTTTTCGACGATGATGTTGATTGGGTTCAAATCGTTCTCGATATATTTTCGAGACAAACGGACAAACTGTTCCTCAGTAACTGCAGATGCTATCTACCCGCTCGTGCTTTTGCTACTCTTAGAAAGGTAAGCTTCGAGTGTTGTTAAGACAATGAAAAAAGCGATAGAACGGTACTATGGTACGCCACATAGTTACTGTTTCATTTGGCCACAGACAAACTACAAATTCTTTTCTTGACGAATAAACTCATTCCAGAGTTTGACTATGCTCATCAAGCCGATCTGGTTCTGTATGAACGTGCCTCCCGGTCAGGTTGATTCTATCGAGAATGGATACTGCATTAAAGGTCAGAGATCCCATCATGGCAATGATTGTCTTAAATTATAGATTATTGGTGATTAAATAATTAACAGTCTAAATAAATATTTTAATTAAATAATAGTTACACTAGCCGCCAAAATTATATCACCTCGCGTTTTTCGGTCATAAGTTCTTTGAAACTCAATCGATCTTCGCCAAATTTGAACCAGACGAGTCTTTTGTGCTTGTGAACATGCCGATCGGTCACAATTTGTAAACTTCGAAGTGGAAGGTGGGTCACTGGAAATCATACATTTTGAAGAATTTTGACTTTCCTTAAAAATTCATGAATTAAATTATCTATGAGCCGTACATTCAAATTCTTATTACTTTACAGAAGAGCATCCATAGAGCTATGCAACCCATACTTCACCCAAGTTCAATAAACAGTTACAGCTGAGTAAAAAAAATACAGAATATATCACAAATTTTCATTTCTCAACCCATTTCTCTATTCGTAGAAGAGCTGTTGAGTCGGAACTGGTGGTGTAGCTTCACGTGATAGTCCGCAAGCTTTGGTGATGATTTGGGACTGATAGCTCTGCCCATCTTGAAAATCATCATTTTGAGTATATGGTTTTGCTCAGAGCGGTAGTTTTTTTAACCGAATTTTTCCGATGGTCACATGTTCACAGGGAGAGTCTGTGAAATATGGCTGGCCGAGCTCGAATGATAACTGAGTTGAGGGATGATGAAATGTCATGAAAACGAAGAAAATTGGCAATTTTGCATCGAAAACATGTTTTTTTCACCAAAATGGGCATATTTGAATTGCCACAACTTCCTCATCAGGATAGCAATTGGTTCCAAAATTCACATGACGCCCATATGCGCATTGAGGAGTCTCCCTGTGAACATGTGACCATCGGAAAAATTCGGTTCGGAAACTACCGCTCTGCGCAAAACCATATACTCAAAATGATGATTTTCAAGATGGGCGGAGCTATCAGTCCCAAATCATCACCAAAGCTTACGGACTATCACGTGATGCTACATCACCAGTTTTGACTCAACAGGTCTTCTACGAATAGAGAAATGGGTTGAGAAATGAAAATTTGTGATATATTTTGAAATTTCATTGAACTCATTGAACTTGGGTGAAGTATGGGTTGAATAGCTCTATGGATGCTCTTCTGTAAAATAATAAGAATTTGCATGTATGGCTCATACATAATTTAATTCATGAATTTTCACGGAAAGTCAAAAAATCTTCAAAATGTATGATTTCCAGTGACCCACCTTCCACTTCGAAGTTTACAAAATGTGACCGATCGGCATGTTCACAAGCACAAAAGACTCGTCTGGTCCAAATTTGGCGAAGATCGATTGAGTTTCAGAGAACTTATGAACGAAAAACGCGAGGTGATATAATTTTGGCGGCTAGTGTAGCAGTTTTCAGTTGCGCCGGAAGGTTCAAAGTACTGTGAGACTCCTTATTTCCATGCGTTGACAATAAAGCATTTGTCAAGAGAGAATGAGTTGTTTGTGGAATGACTGATCCGTTTTCTCAAATTGTATTCCATACCCAATAATGTTCGATAAGCCATGTTACATTCGAGGATATCGTAATAAAGCATTTGCCCGAGTTTGAGTATCATATAGTTTTTAAAAAATCATAAAATTGTCTGCTTTCTCTGCTCCTCTCACTATTTTCTCAACTTTGTTCGCAGATCTTTTAATGTTCTGGAATTTGGTGCTCATTTTTGACTCACTGTTACTTTTAAAAGCGACGCGTGTTCTACCGAAATAGCGCTTTCGCTAGAAATCTAAATTCATTATCTTTGAATTGAACCGCTTATTTGCCCAAAAATGATTTCCTCGGACAAACTATCGCTTGCTAGTCTTCCGCCTGATATAATCAGAGTGATCATAAAGGCAAACGTCGGAGAGACAATGGACAATTTTCGACTGGTAGGGACTATTGTTGCTAATTCGAATTCGGAATCGAAGAATTCGATCACTTTGTATCTCTCTCTCCTCTCGTCCTTTCAAATCGGGATCTATGCTAGAGGGATGCTAGAGGGAGAGAGAGGGATCTATGCAAAGAGTTCGATGTCTTCACATTCGAACTTGCAACCCTAGTAGGAACTGTGCAAAATAACTTTACTGACTTTTTGAACTAAATCGTTCAGATTACGCGCTCGTGGAATTTGGTGATCAACGAATTTTTTGTGAAGCTACCCCCATTGGAGTTGATTTCTCTCTATCAGCGCAGTGGCAAGCTTGAAATAGGTGTGGAATGCTCCGAAAAATACCGTGATCACTTTGAGAAACTTGTGCCCGAAGGCTTTCATGTACAAGGTGATTCCAACTTGGTGAGAATAATTTATTTACGAGCGTTAATTTTAAGCAATTTCAGACATTTTATGAACTTTCCTTTGAATTACAATCCACTTTTCACTACCTTACTCGGATATTTCAACATACTAGTCGCATCGGTTTCATATTTATGGAAGGAGTCGACAAGGAGAGGCTTGATATGATCAATAATTCGCACGAATTTTGGAAATTGTTTTAATCTTAATCGTTGACACTTGTAACCAGAACATTCGGTCGGAACACGATTATGTGGATATTTGAGAAACAAAAATATTTTCAGAGAAACAGTGATGAGAATGGTTCAGAAACATAATGTACGATCGATCTCAATCATGCTTTACACCGCTCCATATTCCAATCGATGGGGTGCGTGGAGTTTTTTTGAGCAAAAAACTTAATTCTTTGTAAAATTTCACATGAATCGGTATGAATCGCACTACTTGCAGGAGATTTCATTCGTAACATCGCAAGATCGGTGTCCATCGTCAAAACTGCATTCAGAAGAGAAAAGTTGATATTACATGACTTAAAGAATCGTTGGGACAAGTTCGCGCAAGAACTCATTCGCACGAAAAACACCGTGAAAGAGGAGATTAAGATTGCCGATCGATCGTTTCCGTACTATCGCGAGCCCTGGCTCGAATTTATGGACGCTTTCCGCGAGTACTACCTGGAGTGAGCCATGTGCATTGAGGGGTCGTGTTTTAGCAGACAAAATATGTTAATTCCGCATAAAGACTTCATTGCTTCTTTTAGTAACGAGGACAACTCAATGACTTTGGAGGCTATTTGATCAATTGAACGTTTATTCACTTAGTGCGATGAAACATTTAGGAATTCGAGAAAAACTGAGCAGAAATCATCATTATTAGTTACACATCATAGAACATTACAGGTCTTTATAAGTATTGAACACGCAATTATCGATCGCGACATTTGTACCGTTGTAATGCGATGACACGTTGAATGCTCCGATTTGACCTTGAACCGCAGAGTTGACATTTATTGATGCCCAAATTCTCTTGCCAAGGTGGTGGAATAACTGAAAGCTTAATTTTATATCACGCCTCTCACGTAAGAATCGACTCAGAATGACTGATTCTGTCAGCGAATCAAATTTTGATGTCGGGTTTTCTGCGGTTTTGGGCCCTCCTAGGCACCCCCAGGTCCCCTGTGAAAGGATTAGTGATATGGGTGATTCCCCAATGAGCTGCAGCACCGGTAAGGTGCAGCCTGTCAAATTGAAGTTCGTGGTTCTACTCTTCAAAGTGAACATAAAATAGAGTTCGGGACCTGTTTTAAAATGTCATAATGATGCTCTATCGACCCACACCGATAGCGAATTGATATCTTGTCTCTCCCTCGAGATATTTGCATCGAGCTGTCACTCAAAAACCGCTCGAAAAAGTACGATTTTTCTTTCATATTCGGATAGATCTATCTCGTCAAGGGCAATCGAATGGTACCCCTGAACTCCCAAATAGCCGAGTACTAAATGGTGTTCCATGCCGAAAAACCGGAAATCAATAAAAATAATGAAAAATCCAATAAATGGATAGTGAAACGCAAACTCATTCCACTCTTTCGAAGGCAATGACGCGGTCTCATCTGCTTCATTTCAACTTGCGTTTCACTATCCATTCATTGGATTTTTCATTATTTTGAGTGATTTTCGGTTTTTCGGCATGGAATACCATTTAGTACTCGGCTATTTGGGAGTTCAGGGGTACCATTCGATTGCCCTTGACGAGATCTATCCGAACATGAAAGAAAAATCGTACTTTTTCGAGCGGTTTTTGAGTTACAGCTCGATGCAAATATCTCGAGGAAGAGACAAGATATCGATTCGCTATCGGTGTGGGTCGATAGATCATCATTAGGACATTTTAAAACAGGTCCCGAACTCTATTTTATGTTCACTTTTAAGTGTAGAATCACGATCTTGAATTTGCCAGGCTGCACCTTACCGGTGCTGCAGCTCGTTTGGGAATCACCTATATCACTAATTCTTTCATAGGGGACCTGGGGGTGCCTAGGAGGGCCCAAAACAGCAGAAATCCCGACATCAAAATTTGGCTTGCTGACAGGTTCAGGTCGATTCTTAGGTGAGAGGCGTGATATTATTTTTCTTATGAATGAAGCAGGATGAAACATTTTCACCTTAACTAGTTTCTCTACATCCGCTACAGACAGCACCGTTTTTCCGCCTCCAATTTGAAGCCACTTGCATTTCCTTCTCATAATTTCTTTCAGCAACGAGATGGGGAGTGCTTGGGCTGTGCTCGTTGCTTCATGTTCAAATATCGTAAACATTTTAACCAGATCGGACAAAGCTAGCAGAACGGCATGGGTTTCTGAAAAGTAAGAAAAAAGGGAAGCTTTTTTTCTAGATTTAGTGATCACTTAAAATTTATATTCTTTGCTTACCTTTATTGATCTCGTTCAAAGTGCAGCATATATGAATAGGTTTCGCTTTCCGCATAAACTCAATCCAGCAATTGCTAAAAAAACATCAGTGACTGCTTAAAAAGTATAAAAGCTCACTTCTCAATGCTTTCCCCGGGCACCGTAAACTCCTCGCAGAGAGTATCATTTCGTCCCAATCGTTGTGCATACATCATAACGCAAGAAACTGATGATCCGTTGATGAAATTCGAGCAGTGTCGCACGATTTCTGACGAGAGGCAGCGAAAGTGGCACGTATAAATTGTTGTGATTGGCAAAAGAGGCTTCAGTAAAGCCAGAACTGCTCCAATATGAGCAGTGTTGATATCGACAGAGTGACGCTATAAAATGTTTTGTTTTCGAATGATAGGTCCAGGACTACCGATTGTTTGAATGAGGTATCTGCGATTTCCGTCGAAGCATATTCCATGCATGCTAGCCAAAGGTTGAAAATCTCCAGCTTATCCTTTTCACTGAATTTAGTTTATCAGTTACTCTCATAGTTTCACTCTCAGGTTAAAAAAAACGGACACGAAATAGCAGATACAAATCTGTTTGTTTTTCCTGTGTGGCTACATTACAGAGCATCCTAACAATCCTAACACGTTTTCCGTTTTTTTTCAAATATTCATAGCTGTCTGACGTTACCTTTGCAAGCTCTTCTCTTCAGCATCATCATCTTTCTCTTCCCCGTCGTCATCTACACTGAACGCGAACTCGTATCGATCACTATTTTGTTCCTGACAATTTAAAATAATTTACGGATTTTAAATGTAAAAGAAAAATCAAACATCTCGATAGACGCTGAAGAGAAACAGGTCCGGACATCGAACGTTTGTATCAATTTTATCCCATTGTTCGAGCAGCTTCTCGATCACTAGTCTTCCTTCATCAAACACCGAATCCATCCGAGCGATCATTGCGTCCTCAAATGCGAATCAATTGCGTCTAGACTTTGTTCAATCAGCAAACAACAAGTTGCGTAATAGGGAAATCTCTCTTCACTCTCTTCATTCTTCGTACGCTCTGTTTGCCAGGTTCAATTTACAACGTTATTTAGTTGTTTCCCAAAGTGAATATGAATCTAATGCTGAAGAAGACAACTAACTTCCGAGGGACATCGATCTTGTAAATAGCTCCAGCATAACTGCGACACATTACCGGGTAGGCAATGAAAGTTGCTAGGGTCGATGTAAATCCATCTAGTAAGTGGCTCAACCAACTCGAGCACTTTCTTCAGATCAAAAGCTTCACAGTCAACAGAGACGGTCTGAAGTTAACTAATTAATTAATTAAGTAAATAAATAAGTTAAAGTTGACAAACGTTGCCGAATATTTTGACGGAATTGCAACCGAGAGAGCATGCAGCTATCAAGCATTGCCGCCACAATTTACAATCGTTTTGTGATTGGAAGGACGCGGATAACTTGTAGGTACCGCGGGAACTCTGAATTTTCATTTTTTGTGCGAAAGAGTGAGTCACAAAACAGTTCGGCACTTCTGTACTTTTTGGCCCAGCCCTTCTCAATAGAGTATTCTATCCCTACCCTTCTCATTCCCAGCCTCACTTCTCAGGCAAAGTGGTCATAGAGAGGGACATAGGTAAAATGCGTTTTCCGCGGGCTTTTTGCCGATGTGCTAAGAAAAATTTGCCGACGTGGTCCATTTTTCATTTTTGCGTTTTTCACATCAAAAAATGAAATTTTACGCATTAAAAAAATATAAATCAGAGCGAGAAAAAAAGAAAACAAATCAAAATGTTTCAAAAAGTATTTAAAATATTTTGGGTTACGGTAGTGACCATTTCTCGTTTCCCCAGATCTGCGAGTGGTCCGCAATCAATCAAATCACTTTAGTCGTACTCTAATCTATCTATTGCCATAAAATCAGACCTCTCGCACACCTGCGAGTTGATGAATATGAGGCCGGTTGCGTAAGAATCAATCAAGCCTGAGTGATCGTTGGAACAGTGAAATTTCAAAAAATGTGCACAGAGAGGTTCTCGAGGGTGGTCATCACCATGGGCAACTTCATTTTGCACCAAGTCGATCGGTGCAGCCGTGCTGCAACCATGCTGCAAACATGCTTTTATGCATCTTTTTCGCATAACTTTTTTCCTAGTTGACCGATTGGGCTGAAAATTTTACAGCATAGAGTTTGAAGCATTAGCAAGACCACCATGAAATTGTTATTCGACAAAATAATTAGCATATGCAAATTCAAAATACGTTTTTGAATACCAGGCGGAAGTGGAAGCTGATTTTAGCAGCAATCGACGCGCCTTGTTCTGGGGATCATTTTTATGTCCTAGGTTGTGGGTAAAAAAACAATTGTTTTTGAGATAATTAAGGTTTTGTATTCATACTTCGTTCATTCACCGCCCACAGCGCGCATCGAATGAAGAATAAAGTATGTTTCATTCGATGTCGCGCCATTCCGGAGGACTGGTGACATAGTCAGCAATGAAACATACGGAATGAAGAGTACAAAACCTTAATTATCTCAAAAACAATTGTTTTTTTACCCACAACCTAGGACATAAAAATGATCCCCAGAACAAGGCGCGTCGATTGCTGCTAAAATCAGCTTCCACTTCCGCCTGGTATTCAAAAACGAATTTTGAATTTGCATATGCTAATTATTTTGTCGAATAAAAATTTCAAGGTGGTCTTGCTAATGCTTCAAACTCTATGCTGTAAAATTTTCAGCCCAATCGGTAAACTAGGAAAAAAGTTATGCGAAAAAGATGCATAAAAACATGTTTGCAGCATGGTTGCAGCACGGCTGCACCGATCGACTTGGTGCAAAATGAAGTTGCCCATGGTGATGACCACCCTCGAGAACCTCTCTGTGCACATTTTTGAAATTTCACTGTTCCAGCTCATGATTGATTCTAAGGCAACCGGCCTCATATCGATATAATATTGATTAGGAAGTGATGATTGTTGATGGCCGTTACTTGGCACAATCATTCTTGAAATTTTGGTTTGCGAATGGTCCACAACTTTTTCGACCTTTTTCACGACATTTTTATCTACAAATAGTAGATAAATCAGACCTCTCGCACACCTGTGAGCTGAGAAACCTCGATTTACAGGGATACGATAATCATGGTTTTGTTGCCCATGTTTGAAGCTTGATTTCGGGTCTGCGAGAGGTTCGCAACCAATCACATCTTTTTTGCCGTACTTTGATCAGTATATAGCCAAAAAATTAGACCTCTCGCAAATCTGTATGCTGAGAACCATCGGATTGAAGTTGCGAAGGAATTCGCGAAAATTGATTTCTCGCGAAAGTTTGGGCACATCACATTTCTGTATAAAGCAATTTCATGACTGCGAGTGGTTGGCAAAAGGGGCAACTTTGGTTGCTCTACAATCCTCAAAAAAGAAATTGGAAAAAAACCCAAAACTCACAGAGATATAAAGGTTTAAAGTTGCCAAGAGCAAAAATCAAGATTTTCCAAGTCCGTTAATATCGGAATTACGTTGTTTAGTGGATAAAATTGCTTGTAGAAATTATTTATGTGTAAATTTTTTTATTTTGTGAATTTCGTTTTTTTCACAAAAATGACGATTTTGTCAATTTTGCTGACATGGTTCCGGAGTTTTTGCAGACAAGGTTACTTCGCAGGCGAAGACTTATTTCACCTATGGAGAGGGATACCCTGGGCTAAAAAGTACAGACGTTCCAACAGCTTTTGAGTGTAACTTACCCCGTGCTCAACAGTGAAAGATTCAACAAAAATAATCTTTGTTTCATCGCTTTTCACTTCTTCCCAATAGGTTCTCAGCAGATTCAACTCCTCAGTTTGCTGTTTGATTGCCATGTCGATCAATTTCAGAAGCTAAAATAGAAAATAAATACAAAATTTTAAAACATTCATCTTACCTTTGCTTGATTATCCACAGTGGTGGGAGGCTCGGAAGGAACATTGCACATGGTTCTAAAATGAGCAGTTAATCATTTTTGTTATAGCCAAAATGGGAAAAAAGGATAAGAATTAGTTATTAGGAGGGAGATGAGCGAGACGAGAGGAGATGTAGCAGATGTGTATGGATAATATCAGTGTTGAGAGTGGAAACAGACGCCAAGCCATATTTTCGAAAAAGCGAGTTGTCGACTAGGAAAGTTTTTTGCCTGACACTCAAAAACTATTTTTTCTCGAACATTCTCGGGTTTCTTTTTTAGTTGATAGGTTGTTACAACATTTGAGCTCATCTTGTTCTTCGGACTCATCTTGTTCTCTTCATTGTGTAGAGGGACGGTAGACTAGGGGGAAGAGATCTTTATTCCAGCGTGATCTGACCAAGATAGTGAGTGAGGGCGCGCTTTCATAGCGCCCCGTGATCTAATTGATTGCGTCCTTGCGCAGTGACAATGGGAGTGAGATTGGAATGATAACGTTCAAGAGACTAATAATGAAATGACGTGATCTATCTATCGGATCCTACATAGCACTAGAGTTCTCGGGAAATCGGGAGCTAACGAATAGAGTGGTTTACCGATGAAACATTTTGTAACTAACAAAGGAACATACAAATTCGAAATGAAAACTGAGCAGAAATCGGCATCAATATACAGAATGATTAAAAGAAAGGTTAGAGATCTTTATAATTATTGAACGCGCAATTTTGAATTGCTACTTTTGAACCGTCGTAATACGATGACAGTATGAACTCTCCAATTTGACCTTGAACTGCTGAGTTGATATCCATTGATACATCAATCCTCTTGCCGAGATGGTGAAATAACTTAAAGATTATGTTTACTAAAAAATAGAAATAAAATACATTTTTAAGATGATGCCTTTTCACCTGAACAAGATCCTCAACATCCGCTAGAGAAAGCACCGTTTTTCTGCCGCCTATTTGAAGCCATTTGCATTCTCTTCGCATAATTTCTTTCAGCACCGCGATTGGAATCGCTTGGGCATTGCTTGTCGCTTCATATTCAAAAATCGTAAGCATCTTAACCAGACTGGACAGCGCTAACAAGAAAGCATGAGTTTCTGAACAGTGCCCAATCGAAGAAAAAAATCGCTTGAAATTTTCAGCATTTTGAAAAAAAAGAAACATGCGTCCGTGATAAAAAGTGGTTTCAAATACAGAAAAATCATTGAAATGCTGATACCTTCGTTGATCTCATTCAAAGTGCAGCAAATGTGAATAGGTTTCGTTTTCCGCATGAACTCCACCCAGCAGTTGCTGAAGTTACACAATATTTTGTATCTGTAAACAAGTGCTTACTTCTCGACGCATTCCCCGGACACAGTAAACTCCTCGTGCAGTGTATCGTTTCGTTGCAGCCTTTGCGCGTACATCATAACACAGGAAACTGGTGATCCGTCGATAAAATTCGAGCAATAGCGAACGATTTCTGGTGGGAGACAGCGAAATGGCACGTGTAAGAGGTTGTAACTTGAACGAGAGGCTTGAGGAATTCCAAAAATGTTTCCACATGCGCAGTGTTGATAGTAACAGAAAGGCGCTGTATTTTACATGATGAGTAGACCATTGCAATGAGAAGAAAAACTACCTTGATTCTTGACAGTTTGAATGAAGCGTCAGAAATTCCCGTCGCGGCACATTTCATGCACGCATGCCAAACCATCAACAAGTCGAGCTTCTCAATTTCACTGAACTCAGATTACTTTGAATGGCTAATTCTTTCTCGAATTTTCACTCTCGCTTCTCATTCAGTGTCTAAGTGAGACTGTATGAGAGTGTGAGACGATCCTACTGATAGTACTACTGATAGGGGCCACAACGTAGATTCAATCTATCTCACTATGATGCCAAAAGTAGGCTCAATGTCTCCCTTGTGATCCCAGTAACATCACACTTTTTACCGAAAGTCGATATCTTGTCTCTGAGGCACGCTAGAGCCAAAGACGTGCTCGCGGAACGGGGGAAGGGGTCTCTCTCCCTCCCACCGCCCTCTCGCCTCGCTCTCCCCGCGCTAAAAACACAGCTCGGGGTCATCAATTCTAAAATTCATGAAAAATTCTAACTACTGATTCTCATTTTACTACTCATTCTTCTGCTGATAGATGCGCCACAGCGGCAACCGAATTTTGCGGCCATTGTGCAGTCCATTCCGCCCCAGATGCGAAGCACCAGTAGCTCCCAACTTACAATTAGAGACCCCAGCGTAAATCGCCGATTCGTTGCTATGGTACCAATTCTGGGTTCAATATGTCCCTCATGGTCCCAGTAACATTATACTTTTTACCGTTTGTGATTATCTTGTCTCTGTGAAAAGTTATGCCTCTCAAACCACGCGCGCACAGGCACTGGCGAGAGGGAAGGGAAGAGGCGAGAGACAAAAGGGGGCGGAGCCTCTCTCGCGTGTGTCTCTCTCCCTCCCCCCGCTCTCTCGCTCCGCTCTCCCCGCGCTCGCGGTACTCTTCGAGGGAACATGATAAAATTCTAATTTTTTCTTTAAAAATCCTAAAACATTCTAATTAGTCAAATTCTTGCGGAGCAGCTGTGCCCGATAAATAGAACCCTTCTAAACGCTATTTTTGAATCGTCTCAAAGTTGCCCCATCACAATGCTCCACGGGGCGATTGTGGAGATCGATGATACCTAACAGAATCGCTTTAGATTAGTCAAATCGGTTGAGTATTCGCAGAGTACCGCCCATGCGCAGGTTTGGCTCGCGCCTCTATCCACCCAAAGTGGGCGGAGCTTGGAGTCTCTACTTACAATTGCATCTTATCATCATGATCTTTTTCTTCTCCATCGTCGTCTTCACACAATGTCAACACGTATCGATCACTATCGCGTTCCTGACAATTTGAAATTAATTATGAAGTTATAATTTTAAAAAATTCGAACATCGCGGTACACCAAGAAGGAAAACAAGTCGGGACATCGAACGTTTCTTGTTATTTTATCCCATTGTTCGAGCAGCTTTTCGATTTCAAGTCTTCCTTTATCAAGCATTGAATCCATCAGAACGGAAAAGGAATCCTGAGAATTAGCTTAACCTAATGCTGAAGAATACAACCGACCTCTGAAGAACTACGACCTTGAAAAAAGCTCAAGAATTATTGTGCTGTTTCACCGGGTGCGCATTTGAAGTTGTGCGGTTCAAGATGCGTTTTTCTAGCTAGTGGCTTGAGGAACTCGAGCACTTTCTTCAGGTTATAAGAATCAACTTCAAAGGAGACGGTCTGTAAGTAATAAACAGGAAATGACAATCGGAAATTTCGCAAACGTTGTGGAAAGTTTTAATTGATGTACAGCCAGTGGATTCCATCTCAGGAATCAAGCATTGCCGCCACAATTTAATATGTTTTGATGAATGGAAAGTCGCAGATAACTTGTACGCAACCCAAGTACTCTTAAAGCATTACCGAGGTTGTAAAAAAGAACATATATCGAATATATTAAAAATATATCTCGCAAAATGCTTGACAACTCACCCCGTGCTTAACAGTGAACGATTCAATAATCATACGCATACTTTCGTCGTTTTTTAGTTCATCCGAATAAGTTCTTAGTTGCTCCAACTCCTCAGTTTGATGTTCGATAGCCTTGTCGATTAATTTCAGAAGCTCGAATAGAAAATTTCAAATTTTAAATTTTAATATTTAAATAAGTTCAATTTGAAAGATTCGTTCACCTTTTCATTACTATCTCCTGTGTAGGGCAGCTCGGAAGGAACGTCGCACATGGTTCTAAAATGAGCAGCTAATCAGTTTGTGGAGTGATAGCTAACAAGGGAGAAAAGAGTGTAAGGGTCTATTAATAGGAGGCAAATGGACGAGATACAAAGATGGGTAATATGAGGCCGTTTGCGTAAGAATCGAGCAAATATGGAAAGGTTTGGCACAGCTCAAAAAGATCTAATATCTGAAAACATGTGATTTGGGGTTCTAGACGGTGCTAATGAAGATGAGCATGCTCATTTTGCGTTTTGGGCCTTCGTCGGCTTCAGATGGCGTCACGTGGAAAAGAGATTCCCCGCTGTATCTCTGCACTCCAGATCGCTAAAATTAGAAGCGAATGGCCCCTAGGGTAGAATTTGATGCTGATCACGCCTGTCAACTTCATTTTTCATGAATTTCAAAAATAATTTTTAAAAATGGAAATTTTCGTAGAGGCCCTGGCATCCTTGTTCTTTAGTATAGATCGAACCGGAAGAGTGTGAGGATTTCAAATCTGTGCTCAGGGGAGGGATAGCGCATGCCACTTTTTCACAAATCAACTTACAGTGTACCAGGCTTGTATGGAAATCTGCACGTGCTCAGCTTGTTTACTCCATTCCTCCACTCTCTTCCCCTAGAGAGGCGAGAGAGCATGCGGAAGTGAGAGGGCGCAGAGAGGCAGAGAGGCGAGACTCGAGGTAGATCAAAGGAATGACGTAAACAAGCTGAGCACGTGCAGATTACCATACAAGCCTGGTACACTGTAAGTTGATTTGTGAAAAAGTGGCATGCGCTATCCCTCCCCTGAGCACAGATTTGAAATCCTCGCACTCTTCCGGTTCGATCTATACTAAAGAACAAGGATGCCCGGGCCTCTACGAAAATTTCCATTTTTCAAAATTATTTTTGAAATTCATGAAAAATGAAGGTGACAGGCGTGATCAGCATCAAATTCTGCCCTAGGGGCCACACGTTTATAATTTTAGCGATCTGGAGTGCAGAGATACAGCGGGGAATCTGTTTTCGACGTGACGCCATCTGAAGCCGACGAAGGCCCAAAACGCAAAATGAGCATGCTCATCTTCATTAGCACCGTATAGAAACCCAAATCAGACATTTTAAGAGGTTTGATGTTTTTGAGCTGTGCCTGCCCTTGCTCGATTCTTACGCGAACGGCCTCATATCAGTGCTGAGTGCGGAAACAGACGCCAAGCCATATTTTCAAAATAATAAGCGTTATGCTCGTCGATTGGGAAGGTTGTTTGGCAGACGCTTCATAGACGCGTAGTAACTATTTTTTCTGGAATACTCATGGAATTTTTTTCAAGCATTGTCAAGTTGTTACAATGTTTGAGATTTGGCTGATATCATCGAGAGCAAATGGATTGTGATAATCATCCTTTAGCTGACCATAAATCCCTCAAACCCTGCTAGTCCTGTTGTAATGATCAGGAAAGCGCACAAAAAACTTTTTCTTATGACCTCTTTGAATAATGAAAACCATAAATGTTCGAATTGGGCAAGAAAATCAACAATCATGGATTTATCAATTTACATTGATTGATTATAACTCATCATAAGTTCCAAACTCCACATGACTGATCACAACCGTCGTTCCGCCATCATACGATGCTAATCTGTATTCTCCAATTTGACCAGTAACCGCTTCCTCGATTCTCATTTCGATACGCATTTTCTTGTCGAGATGATGAGCAATCTGGAAGTTGTTGTTATCAGATACTAAAAAGGGGAACTAGGTCGAATGAGAACCGACAGAACCTAATGAGGGCAAGAGTTGCGTAATCCGACCTGGTTCCCAAAACAAACGCGTTTTCACCTGAATTAACTCCTCCAAATCCGATAATGAAAGCACCGGTTTCCTTCCATCCAATTGGATCCATTTGCATTGTCTTGTCAGAATTTCTTTCAGAACAGAGAGGGGAATTGAATTTGTTGCCTTGTCATCATCGATAGTAATCATCTTCACATGCTTTGATAACTCGATCAGAAATTTGCAAACGTCTGAAAACTTTAATCTACCTCAAGTTAAATTTTGAGAAATCATCGCTCCATCTCAAACGGTTAGTAAGTTTGTTCAAAAATTGTACCTGCATTGACTTTTTGCAGAGTGCAGTACACATGCACAGGTTTTGCGCTTCTAACAAACTCAATCCAGCAGTTTCTGTAAACTCTGTTTTAGTCGTTTAACTCATGGCACACTCACTTCTCTATGTTTTCTCCAGTCTCAGTAAGTTCCTCGCATAGACCAGATGAGGAAGAGTAATTGTTTCGTTGAAAGGGCTTAGTAGATATTGAAACAGACGGAACCGCAACTTCATCGATGAAATCCGTAAAATGTCGCATGATTTTTGGTTGAATGCAAGCGAAATGGAAGGATGAAAAATTGGTAATTTGAGCGAGAGGTTTGATAAAATTGAGCAATTTTCCAACAAGTTCAGCGTCGATAACCACCGATGCACCCTTAGAACACAAATACAGTTTAAATTTAGCATTGTTAAGACGGCTTCTCTGTTTTTGGCCCATGCTGATCTCACAGAGTTGTCTACCGGTCTCATTCTCCGCCCCGTGCGCATACAGAGCGGTCGCAGCCCGGGCCAGAAAGAGAGAAGCTCCGGAAATACCTGTAGATTCGTGGTTCCTGATGGTGCATCTTCAATATTCATCACTGCACATCTCATACATGCTTGCCACAATGTCATGTCAGTACGGGTGTCATTCTCATTGATTGACAAATCATATCTTTCACTGGATTCCTCCTGAGTATTTGAAGTGATGAATAAAGAAAGCAAATCTCAGAACTAACATCCCGGTCAACCAAAACCATAAACGAGTCCGAGCATCGAGCGCCTTCAGATCTTTGATTGATAAGCTTCTCGATTTCTCTCGTTCCGTGGTTGAAAACAGCATCCATAAATGAACGAATCGAATCCTAAAGAAGGGAAAGATTTCGAAAACTCCCTGATCTCTTTCCCAGCGAAAGCGTGGCATGATCAAAATAATAAGGGGAATTCTAATATTTCCTGAAGAAAGAAGCTAACCTCAGAAGCATCTGGAACTAGGAGAAAACTCTTCAATGCTATCTCCGTTTCAAACGATACGCTCGTAATATTTCGCCGATCAACATGCATCTTTTCAGCAAGCGGCTTTAGATATTCGAGCACGTTTTTCAGATCCCTAATATTGCTGGAAATGAGAACCTTCTGAAATTCAGAAACATTGAGCTGAGCATGAAAAGTCAGCAAACGTTGCGACAAGTGCCAATCGATGCCGAATTTAGACCGGGTGTTTTAAAATGCGCTCGAGCTGTGACCAAGCATTGCCTCCACAAATGCGCATCGTTTACTGATGCAAATGCGATGCATATCCTCAGTCTACGGTACGTCTTAAATCATATATTTCAATGATTCAGATATCATCGAAATGTGAAATTAACAACTTACTGCATTCTCTACAGTGATCGAGTCAACAACCATTCGCTTGTCCTTGTCGGTTGCAAACTCTTCCCAATAATTCTTTATCTGATACAACTCATTCCTTTGATGTTCGATTACAGTGTCGATTAGTTCCATGAGCTGCAAAATATTCAAATCAATACAATTCGTCGAAGATTCGTCGCACCCTTGCATCATTATCCCCAGTAGTGGGAGACTCGGAGGAACTGTCGCTCATGGTTCTGAAATAACAAAAAAAGAGTATCAAAAACAGTAAAACAGCAGGAATACCAAAACATCGAATGCCTAGACGCATACACGAAAAGACGCGAAGGCGCGTCGAGGGCGGGAACTAGGAAGACGCAAATAAATATTTTCGAAATTGTGGAGTGCTTGTTGATCGATCGAATACAGGGACTGAATTGAAGACATGCGCCGCGCCTCGCCGCGAGGCGCGGCAATTACTGTCAGCTGTGACATTTTGAGTTCCCTGGGTCAGGTATTTTCAAAGAATTTCTCCGGCTCGTCAAAACAGCATTGTAAAATTTGGGCCAAAAGTGGGATCGATAGGGAATGTCACACAGATTCAGAAAATCAGGAGAAAATTTCATGACCGTTGTGTGTGTTTCAGAAATTTTCATCCGCGCAAGCCGCGTGCGCATATGGGCAAGGCGACTAGCACGTACTGTAGCTCCTTGAAAGATGCGCTTGAGTGTGAAGGGATCAGACTCGCTCACTGCACGGCTTTCGCAAGCCACCTATTTCGAACTATTTCGGAATCATGAACGAGAGACAAACTTAACGTGAATATTTATTCGATTTCGCAAAGGGGTACTGAAACTGGACGTCAAGTTCACGTTATTGTTGTAGATGCATTATTTAATATTGTTTCAAACGTGCGCATCAAACTACAAATTACAACACATCATTTCTGTCGAACTCGACGTGTTTGATCCAGACAAGCAAACCGTGACTAAATGATTCGAATTCATATTCTCCAACTTGAGTGCGAGCTATAATTGAGTTCATAGGCATTTCTAAACATATTTTCTTATCAAGGCGATGAAAGAGCTGAAATTCAATTTTTAACAACAAAAGAGCGTGTTGCAGCATTTTTCACCTGAATAAGATCCCTAGCATCTGCTAAAGATAACATCGTTTTCCTTCCACACAATTGAAGCCATTTGCAATTTCTTTTCAGTATTTCTTTCAAAAAAGTGAGAGAAAATGCTTGTGCATTTTCTACCGCGTGAGATTCGTCAATACTGAGCAATTTCACCAAATTTGATAACTTCAACAGAAAAGCATACACATCTGAAAACAAACGTGAAATGGTTAACAAAGTGGCCCGGGACACCTGCATTGATTTCATGAAGAAAACAGTATACGTGCGAGGTTTTCGCTTTTCTCACAAATTCTATCCAACAGTTTCTGTAAATCTATCTGATAAAGAGGAAATGACCCAGGAAAGGCATACTTCTCAATACTTTCTCCACTTATTGTAAGTTCCTCAAATAGAGCTTTCGAGAAGGAATCAAAACGCCGTTGAGATCGTTTTGTGTAAATCATGACGAAGGGAACTGATACTCCGTCGATCAAATCAGTACAGAGACGAACGATTTCCGGTTGAATGCAAGTGAAATAGAAGGCAGAAAATTTCGTAATTTGAACTAGAGGTTTTATGATATCCAGCACTTTTCCAACGCACTCGGTGTTAATAGCAATGGATGCGCCCTAAATATGAAATTCGAAAAATCAAATCATAGTTTGAAAAAAACCTGAATTCGGGCGCTTCTGAATGATGCATCCTCTATATCGATCACCGCACATTTCATGCATGCTTTCCATAAAGTCATGTCAGTCGAAAAGTTATCGCCGCTTGATTCAAATACGTATCTATCACTAGATTTCTCCTGAGAATTTGCAATAGGAAATAAATCAGAACTTACATCTCGATCACAGCTAAAAGATTGAACGTGCTTATCAATTACATTTCGTTTAACGAGAAGGTTATCGATTTCCTTATTTCCGAGGTTGAAAACTGATTCCATTAGTTCTTGCAGTGAATCCTTGAAACTTATATACTCAAATTTTTGCGAAAAACTCACTTCCGAACTCTCCTCAGCAGTCTGAAAAAAGCTCCAAAACTCTTGCGCCTCACTAGGCATGCGTTTGAAATTGTCTTGGTCAAGATGCATTTTTCGCGCAAGTGGCTTTAGAAACTCGAGCACTTTCTTCATATCTTCGGCGTCGCTTGTAATAGACACCTTCTGAAATAGGGAAAAGTGGAGTTGCGCAGCAAAATTAACCAACATTTCGAAAAGTTCTAATCGATCTAAAACCGTATGCGTCTAGTCGAGACCGAGCGGTGACCAAGCATTGTCTCCACAATTTCGAATCATTTGATGATTCGAAAGTCGCGCACAACTTGTCTTCAGACCAGGAACTCTGAAAATGAAATTAATTCACGAGATAGCCAAGAAAATAAACGTACTCCAAGTTGTAGAGTGAATGACTCAAGGATCATACGTTTGTGCACATCGTTCTTCAGTTCTTCCCAATATTTTCTTAGCAGATCCAATTCCTTCCTCTGCTGTTCGATTACAGTGTCGATTAATTTGATGAGCTTCAAAATATTTAAATAAATACAATTTAGAAGACTCGTCTCACCTGTGGTTCATTTTCGTCTGTGATGGGAGACTCTGAGGAACTGTCATTCATGGTTCTGAAACAACCATATTATTAACAACAACAACAACAACAACAGCAACAAGTCAGGAATGGAGGATAATGGGTAAATTTATACAGATCCAAAAGGACGCGAGCGTGGTGAGAGCAAGGACTGGCAAGACGCGTACAAATATTTTCGAATTTCAATGTGTGAATTAGTGATTGCTTTGCGAAAATAACCTCTAGAACAGACGCTTGAGAGACATGTTAATGGTCAGATGGATTGAAAATGCGGTCGTGTGAGTCCTAGCATATCGGTCGAGATGGCTGACTAGAAAGGGCTCTTGCATGGGCAAATGTGCGAATGAAAGCATGGAGATTCACTGTTCATTCGAAAATCAGCTGTATATAATTATTCGAGAAGATGCATTATTTCAACAGGTTTCAGAAAACAAGTGGATGGTGTAAACACTCTTTTTTTCATAACATTCCCCACACACGATATTTCGATTAATATCCGAAGTCTTCATCAGTTCTGAACTCTGCATGTTTGATGCAAGCAAGCGAATTGCGATTCGATTCGAATTCATATTCTCCGATTCGATGGAGATTCATGGACGAATTCACCGGGATTTCGAAGCATACTTTCTTATCGAGATGATGAAATAGCTGATTTTTTTTTAATATAATACATTTTATTAGTTGATTAGTAAAAATGACTATTTTGCTTGGTTTCTACCTGAAGAAAGTCTTCCGTATCCGCTAAAGTGAACATAGTTTTCCTTCCGATTAATTGAAACCATTCGCACTTTCTGTACAGAATTTTCTTCAACACTGAGAATGGAATAGGCTGAGCATTTCTTTCTGCCTGATATTCGTCAAAGCAGATCATCTCAACTAGGCCTGATAACTTTATCAGAAAACCATGAACACCTGGAACAAATATCTACAACCAACTTTTTTTAGCACAACTCCAACCTTCATTGATTTCATGTATACTACAGTATATGTAGGAAGATTTCGCTTTTCTCACAAAATCAATCCAGCAGTTACTGTAAACTAGGTTGCAGTTATTAAGTATACAGTATCGCTCAAAAGTTTAGCTCCAAAATTCAAACCATCGTAACTTTCTTGAAAATGGAGATAAAGACCCACGGTCGGGAGCGTTCGATAGGTAAACCATAGGAGAATAACGACATGTGGTACATTAGTTGGCCCTCCTCCAAACTCATTCTCAGTAAAACTTGTGCTCTTTATCTCCATTTTCAAGAAAGTTATGATGGTTTGAATTTTTGGGCTAAACTTTTGAGCCATACTGTAGGAAATACTTACTTCTCTTGATTTTCTCCATTCACAGTAAGCTCCTCGTATAGAACAGATGAGGAAGGAAAATTGTTGCGTTGAGAGCGCTTAGTACAAATGAAAACAGATGGAATCGTAAATCCGTCAATCAAATCCGTCAAAAGGCACACGATTTCTGGTTGAACACAACGGAAATTGAATGAAGAGAAATTTGAAATTTGCACGAGAGGTTTTAAAAATTCCAGAACTTTTCCAACGTGTGCTGTATTGATTGCAACAGATGCCCCCTTAAAACACACACAAAATGAATTATTATTTATTTTTAAAACTGTAAATACCAAGAATCCGGCACTTCTGAATGATGCATCCTCAATATCGAGCACCGCACATTTCATGCATGCTTTCCATAAAGTCATGTCAGTCGAAAAGTTATCGCCGCTTGATTCAAATACGTATCTATCACTAGATTTCTCCTGAGAATTTGCAATAGGAAATAAATCAGAACTTACGTCTCGATCACAGCTAAAAGAGTCTAAGGTTGAGCATTGAACGTGCTTATCAATTACATTTCGTTTAACGAGAAGGTTATCGATTTCCTTATTTCCGAGGTTGAAAACTGCATCCATCAGAACACGAATGAAATCCTAAAGAAGTAGAAAATCAGATACTCATTAATTTCTTTCCCAGCGAAAACGGCGCTTGAGAAAGAGAAGAAGGAAAATTGTGATATTTCTGAAGAAAGAAGCTAATCTTTGAGGGGTATTGAACTAGAAGAAAGCTCCTGCATGCAATCTCCAGTTCAAACGATACGCTCGTAATATTTCGCCGATGAACATGCATCTTTCCAGCCAATGGCTTGAGAAACTCGAGCACATTTTTCAGATCCCTAATATTGCTGGAAATGAGAACCTTCTGAAATTCAGAAACATTGAGCTGAGCTTGAAAAGTCGACTAACGTTACGACAAGTGCCAATCGATGCCGAATTTAGACCGGGTGTGTTAAAATGGGCACGAGCTGTGACCAAGCATTGCCTCCACAAATGCGCATCGTTTACTGATGCAAATGCGATGCATAACCTCAGTCTACGGTACGTCTTAAATAATATATATCAATGATTTAAATATTATCGAAATGTGAAATTAACAACTTACTGCACTCTCTACAGTGATTGACTCAACAAGCATGCTCTTGTTCTTATCAGCTTCAAACTCTTCCCAATAATTCCTTAGCTGATCCAATTCTTTTCGTTGGTGTTCGATTACAGTGTCGATTAATTTGATAAGCTACAAAATAATTTTTTTAATTACAATTTGATAGATTCGCCGCACCTTTGGTTCATTTTCGTCTGTGGTGGGAGACTCGTAGGTACTATCGTTCATAGTTCTGAAACAACGATAACATAAAAAGCGGCAACAATAATAGCAACATCAACAACAACAAGACAAGTCTTGTGGACAAAAATCGGTGAACAAAAGCGTAAACAACGCTAAACAAAGCAAACATATTATGTTTGGAGGGCGGGGACGCTTTCAAAAGTTTTCGAAATTGCTCAAGTGTTCATTAGTAATTGTTTTTCGAAACGATAAACGACCCTCCATAAGGGAAGTAAGATTGTCAACTTATCTCGTTTCTTTTCCTCTTCTTCTTTTCCTTCAAGCGCGCTGCAGTGCCATCTATGCATATCTGAGGAGATGAGCTGTGAGAGGAAAGAGGGGAGAGGAAAAGGAACATCCTTCCATCCTCGATTCTCTCTCAATATTGCGTTCTCTCTCAGCATTCAGAAAAGCCAGATGCATTGCTTCTCTCTGGAAATCGGACACTCTTCTGTCGGACAGAGAGAGAGCTGTCCATTATCATTGCATTCCTAGAATCTTGAATGAGAGGATGGTAGGGAGAGAGAGAGAGAGATGAGCCATTCGATGAGCCATTCTCCTTTCCTCGATGTTCCCTTTGTTGCTTCTTGGAATACTTCTCATGGGGTGTAACTGCCAAGAAGATGGGCCGGTAAGTTTCATCCTTGTTAGGTTGTGATGTAAAGTGATGGATGGTGGCCTTGTTTAGTAACTAATTAGCAACTTGTAATTAGAATCTCTTGATGTTCCCTTTGTTGCTTCTTGGAATGCTGCTCGTGGGCTGTAACTGCAATAATGATGGGCCCGTGAGTCAAGCTATCATGTAAAATGGTCGTGTAAGGTGATAAACTGACTGGCAGTTAGTTTTTTTGAACAACTAGTAATAAGAGCATTACTTATGTACTCCTTCCTCCTTTTCAAGATGCCAGGATGATGGGCCGGTTCGTGTAATTAGAGATGAGCTAATTAGTCAAAATTAAAATTGTTTTGAAATTATAGAATTCGTCTGATAGTCTTACTCGGTGTGAATGTAAATTGGCTAATGAAAATTAGGAAACATTTGGTACGAAGTTGATGCATTTGCAAGAACTGAGGGTATCATTTCAGAAATACCTGGACCAGCCAACTGAGGAGCCACCTTCGTTTCGACCACTATGGCTGATCGTGAAGTCTTACCTCGCTGGTGAGTTCATCCTCTCCGTTCTATCCGTGAGCGTATGATACGCTCTACTCTGTAGTTGGGAGGAATAGTGGCTGGGCGAGAGAACGGGAGAACGTGAAAGTTTAACGAGATGATTTGAGTGATGATTTGACATTTCAGTGATGATCATTATCGTATTCGCCATTATTATCCTGTTCATGGTCCAAGGCCACCTCGTCGTAAGTTCTTTCATAAGTTAGCCAGTCCGGTTGTACCCCGCCTTCGCCTCTGAACACCAACACTTACGTCCTATCTCACAGAGTCCGCTCTCTTTACATTTTGATAGGAAACTCAGTGTAACTTAGTGAGTTATTGATAATATTTTATGATCTTGCACTTCGTTTCAGAAAATCTTCGGCTCCCTCGCTCGGTGCTGTCTCAAGTTGGCTAGTGTCAAGTGAGCCTTTTTTCGAGCTTCCTCTATATGTTCTCACCCTCCACTTCGCCTTAACTTCAGAGAATTTTCTTCATTTTGCTCTCAAGCATTTCAGTAGTATTCAGTAGTTCGTTGGAGTTAACTCCGCCCACTTTTAATGACTTTATTCAGCCAATGAACTGGCATAATTCTGCTCATTTCGGTTCAGAGAACGCCTGGTTCGAAAGAATGCCGAGGAAGATAAAGACGCGGAGAATGTGAAGGATGAGAACGGCAACGAATGCATTAATGAGCAGCGGGTAAGTTCTTGGCGGTATTTCTTGCCCACAACGATGCATTAATGATTAATGAGCAGCGGGTCTGTTTTCCGTTCGCGTTTCGTGGTTCTGAAAGCCAGAAGCAAAACCAGTACTCGCCTTGGTAGATCTAAAAGGAAGGTTTTCTTGGTTCCAAAAGGCATCAAAGGAATTCAGAAGCTCAGACAAAAGTTTTGATAGATCTTGGTTCCTGAAGACATTGGACGTTAAAAATCAAGACGATATTCGTTGGGACAGAACTTGTAGGAAAATGAATACACGAGAAAAGTGATTTAAAAATATAAACTAATTCAGTTCTGCAAAGTGTCCACCCTCCGCATGATCGACGATGAGACGCCGAGGATGTCGTTCAGGTTAGAGTTACATCAGAATTTCAACAGATATATCAAAAAAATCATCTTTGACCAGCACTTGAAAGTGCTTTCTTGATATCTTCAATGAATGGTTGATGCATATCGGGTTTAGATAGAATATAGTCGGTTATTGCATGTATGTGAGACGCCGAGGATGTTGTTTAGGTACGATTTTTCATTAATTTAGCCTTGGAAAATATCCAACTGATCGTGGGGATCTTCTAGTCATCTTCTAAGAGTTGCTTAATTCGAAGAAAATGTCTATTCTTTCAGTATCCGTCAATCGGAGTACCAGAGCTTCGCTCCCGTTCCAGCCACGTTTTCACGTGCAGGTACTCATTCTGGCACGTCTTGGAATTGTGGACCAGACATCCATGTGACAGTTCTGCGCCAGATTTCTAAGTATCGTAGTTGCCTTTTCTAGCTCTATTTGGAAACAAGCGGTCATAAAATATGATTCCGTCAGCGACGATATTGAGTGAAATTCCTTTCAGACAATCCCGAATCCGAATTCTCCGCGGCTCTCATCGCCTCTATCAAGAACCGGCATGGAGAACCAACTCCGGTTTAAACCCGGTCCCAGCTACGCCTCCGACTCTGATCTCAATACCGGCACCGGTCTCGACTCAACCTCGACAATCGACTAAATTTTCTGGCTGTTTTCGTAAAGCGTTTATCCGAGAAGTGGACAATGGTTTAGAGAGCCCGACGGATCTTGTTTGATTTTTTTCACATTCTATTCGCTCCATCCCTACCCATTTCAAAAACAACGTTTCACCAACCATAAACAGTCAAGAACTCCTTTTTATCAGTAGAAGTCATAAGATCGTGGATTCGAGAGCTAGTCTCTCAATCTCTTCGATCAACGGCGATTCGGCCCGTCTCAGTCTGGTACCGGATTCGGACCCTCTATCGGAGTCTGAAAATAGCAATGGTCATATCCAAAATAAATGATCAATATGATGCCAAAATGATAATTACTATTGACGAGCGGCTTCCTCACGTCGTTTGTGCACAAAATCGTTGCACACCTAACCTTATCTGTCCCGGTTACTACCCCCACTACCAAATTCTCTTTCGGAGCCTGCTCCCGAGCGAGACCCATCCGACGGTATGAACAAGACTACACTCATCTCCACCGATCACATCGTCCTCGACGCATCCTCCGTTCCTTCAGAAGATACCTCTGCTTTCTCTCCTATGCAAATTAGGGGCGAACGAGTGCAATTATCTGCTTGTTTTGACCAGGCTACTCTCAAAGCGGTCGCAGCCAGGGAAAAGGGAGAGAAGTTCCCGAGCGAGGCCCATTTGATGTAGATGACAGGCAAAACTGACCACCGGTCACATGGTCATCGACGTTTCGTCCGTCCCCTCAGAACCTCTGCGCTTTCTCGCCTATGCTAACTGAGGGGGAGCTAGGGCACGTATCTGTTTGTTTCGCCCAGGTTGTTCTCACAGAGTATTCTATCTCTGCCATTCTCATTCCCCACCTTGCGTGTACTCAGAGCGGTCGCAGCCAGGGAAAAAAGAGAAGTTCCCGAGCGAGGCCCATTTGATGGTGACGACAAGCAAAACTGACCACATCACATCGTCATCGACGCGTCGTCCGCTCCTGCCGGTCGCTCGCCGCAATCGCCTCCCTGTCTCGGCGTCGTGGCCTCGGCGCCCTTCGCATCCTGAGAAAGAGCGGGAATTCAAACATTTGTAGGCGTTAAGGAGAACTTTAAGGTCACAAGATTGAAGAAGGGCGCCCTGAGAAAGGCCGCCCACTTCTTCGGGTTCTGAGCGACTTTTATTCCTAGAGCATTCTATCATTCTCATTTCCCGCCTACGGCCATTTCGATCGGAGCAGTCAAGAGTCGGCCAGAAACCGAAGAAGCAAAAGAGTGGGTTTTAAATTTTTTAGGCGCTTAGGGGATCGTTAAGGCTGAAGAAGAGCGCTTCTTGATCACGCCTGGGTCATGAGAAATTGAAAGAATTCAAATATGTTTATGCGTATTTTTAGGCGTGAAGGCGTGAGTACCATTTCGACCAAAAGTTCCCCTCCAAAATATTTGCATTCCTGTACTTAATACACTTAATCCTGTACAATCAACTCGTTATTCCGACAGATTTTGGGCAAATTATTGGATAAGGAGATGCCAACACAGCTTCTCCTAACAATAACAACAACAACAACCACAACAACAACAACGCCCGCCGGAAAAGTCCCGCAAACCCACATTCTCCTTGTCAGTTACGATGCGGGTCATGGGCGTGCGTGAGTCGTGCTCTGTCCTGCACTTCTCGATCAGCTCGTGCCTCGGCATGCCGATCTCAGCTTAATTTAATTCATAACAACAACAACAACAACAACAACAACAACAACAACAACAACAACAACAACAACAATCGCTCACCTTCATAGACGATCCTGATCTTTGCGAGGCCCCAACCGCCGTCGCAGATTACAGTGAAACTCGCGGCGTGATTCTTCTGGAATTCGAAAAATTAATTAAGTCTAATTAAGTCAATTAATCAATTGTAAAAATATAGTGTGAGTTCCAAGCCAAGTTGCGGCGAAATGTGTTGGTGATTGTGTTAGAAAGGAGTTTCCGAACACACGAGTGCCGATTTTGGATCTAGGCTAGTCCGCGTTGTGAGAGAAGTGATATGGAGAAGGAGCATGGTAGGGCAGAAACACTCTGTGAGAATAGTCTGGGCTAACAATCGAAGAAGTCTCTACAACTCATTTCTATGTAACTTACGATCTCGTCGCGCTTCGGGAGAGATAAATAATTAATAATTATCCAGTGCCCAAACTCCTAACCGAGTCCACGTAATTCGGCGCGGAGAAGAGGGAGATGAGTTTGTCGCCGAACGCGAACTCGTATCCGTTCGGAATCGCCTTAATTAATTAATTAATTAATTAGTTAATTAATTAATTTATAAAATAATGAACAATTGCGCATTATGGGTGCCGGATGAAATACCAAATAACTTGGTTTTTCGCCTCGCTCACCCAAATTCTTGGTTTGGGGCGAATTGAAAACCAAATATTTGGTTTTTTTCCAATGTGCGCTCTCCAATATTTCCACATTCTCGTTTATTTTCCCCAAACCAAATATTTGGCTTTCAGACCAAAGCTTTGGGTTTTTCCTGCTGGGTACCAAATATTTGGTATTTGTATTTGATCCGGAATCCCTATTGCGCATCAAGTGAATCGATTGTTCATCAATATACATTTTTTTGCCAATCGCCGCAGAAAATTTAAGGATTTAAGTAATAAAATTTTCAATTTTTTCAAAAATTAATTAATTTACCTGGTGCCCGCGAAGGATCAGTTTGATGCCGGTGACATCACAGAAGTGGTCTACCTAAAAGCATTTTTCTCATAATTTATATAAACAAAATTTGGAACTTCTTGGATGCCAGGACAACCGCTCTAATTTGTAAATGGGAGTGAGAGAAGAGAATGATAGGGATAGAATACTCTGCGAAAAAAACCTGAGCCAAATATCGAAGAAGTGCCCAAATTTTAAATTAATTTAATAAAACAAAAAAAATTGAATGCTCACATCTGCTTTATCGTACAAACGTCCCATCTGGCCACGCATGTTGTTTAGCGGGTTCCTGAGATATTGTATGTTTCGTTATCTGCGCCGGTTTCCGCGAAACAATGGACTGCTTCACTACGGTTCTGCATACACTACCTCAGTAGTTCAGCCTACGATGAAATACCGTAATCTGGTTGCCGCTAATCGTGAACTGGCATTGCTAATAAAGATGAATTTAAAAAATACTTTGTGATAACTGAATTACGGTATCTCTGGGTACGGGATACGACTGTGCATCAATTAAATACCGTAATCTTCCTCATAGTTGAGTTACGGTATAATATTTCTGGGTACGGGATACAACTGAGGTAGTGGCGTCCTCACTTTACTCCCTTATCGTTCCAGAACGGATCACCCCAGAGAATCTGCATCGCCAACTTGTGCTGGAGAGGATTTGGCAGGTTCTTGGGAATCTTCAAAGGTCAAAGATCAAACAATCAAAGTGGGCGGAGCTTAGTGCGTTTGGTGCGCGAAAAACGTGCCGCATTGATCTTGTCAATCATGTCCTTCCAGCTCGTGATGCCCAGTGGAATGCCGCCGTGCGCGCAGTAGATCTCGCCTTCTGAAAATATTAAAATTATTTTTAAATTTTTAAATTCGAAAAAAATCAATTGTGATGCTGTCGGCAAAACATCTCATTGACGCATTGCACTGGACAATAAAACTCTTGTTAATAAAACAGTTAATTAATTAGAAATTATGTTAATTATGAAAATCATTCTCACTGAGAATAGCAACAAGCGGCATGCGCGCGAACACTGCATTGAACGCCTTGATCATCTCCTTTGCGTGCCTTTCCTGAATGCTTAGGTTGCTTAGGTTGCTAAGAAGTGCATAATTCTTAATGTTCAGCGCTAGAACATGATTAGGTTGCTAAGAAGTGCCTAAGTCTTCAGGTTCAGCGCTAAAACATGATTAGGTTGCTAAGAAGTGCATAATTCTTAAGGTTCAGCGCTAAAACATGATTAGGTTGCTAAGAAGTGCCTAAGTCTTCAGGTTCAGCGCTAAAACATGACTAGGTCGCTAAAAAGTGTCCAAGTTTGAAGGAAAATCGCTAAGACATGCGTATGTTGCTAAGACGTGCCAAAGGCTAAAGGAAAATCGGAGCTCCTGCACTTTCCCGGACAATTGAGCGACAACGAAATGAGTTTCGGTGATTCTCTTAATAAAAAGGTTTCCCGCGGGGTTGGCATTCGGAGGAGGTTATAGGAATACCAGATGGGTCCTGCATGCCTACGGCATGCCCGATGTTCCCCCGGTGTTCCTCCTCCTCTCCACTTTCTCCTTCCCTTTCCTCTTCTCTCCCTCCCCCTCTTTCGCTAGGCCACCTATTTCGCAATATTTCGCAATCTTGAGTTTCGCAATATTTCGCAATCCTGAGTGAGGGGCAGGCGTGTTACGAAACTTGTTTACGTGTATTTCGCAATGGATACACGCACGGACGGACGCACGGAAGGACACCTCTGCTTTATATAGGTGTATGATTTTGAGTTTTCCGGGAAAGTGCACTAAGACATGCTCAAGTTGTAAGGTCATACCTTGGCGCCGAAGTACTTGCGGATTTCGGCGTGGAAACCGTAGCGATTATTGCAGTAGGGGTCCTCGTGATTTCCGCGTAGCAGGAAGACCTGGCGGGATATTGTTTTAAATAATTTTAATACTATTAAAATTAAACTTAAAATGTGGTCGGGCTTTATAAAAGTATATTCAATTTACAACGCTTTGATCGAAAAAAGTATGAGTTCAATTGTTGTTGAAAAATGATAATAACACACTTTGTGGGGATGGCGAAGCTTGAGCAAGAACAGTATTATGATGGACTGAACGGAGTTGCCGCCTCTGAAAAATGTGTTGATTGCTCTCGAATTCGCGAAGAAATCACCACGTGTTGTGATCGCTCAGAGAGCTTGCCAGGGGGATCACAACGCGTGGCGATTTCTTCGCGAATTCGAACGACACTTTGCGTACGAAGATCTCTATCCCTCCCTAGAGTTGTGTCCTGCAGGCCTATTGCCTGATGTCAGGATAAATATCTGTAACCAGATGGATCCTCCTGCACGCCTTCGGCATGCCCGATGCTCCCTTAGAATATTCGAGAATCCCCTTCTCCTCTCCTCTCCTCCCGTCTCCCCCTCTCCCCTTTCCTCCCTTCCCCTCTTTCGTCAGCGTTCTATTTCGCAATATTTCGCAATCCCGAGTTTCGCAATATTTCGCAATCCTGAGGAGAGGCACGCGTGTTACGAAACTTGTTTACGTGTATTTCGCAATTGGTGGTCACACGGACGGACGTACGGACGCACGGACACCTCTGCTTTATATAGGTGTATGATATTAGCTCACCGGTCCACGTAATCTCCCATGTACACGATCTTGCCTCTGAGCCACTCGGGATTGCCCCTGTGCGCGTACGCGGCGACCTCCTGCATCAAGGGGCGCAGCTGCAATAGAGTTGTGTCGAGTTTGAAATCTTGGAACTTTCCTGTTTTTTGGCCCCAACCTATTCCTATAGAGCATCTTCTCTCTACCATTACTCATTTTTAAATCTAGCATGTGGTAGAAGCTGTGGAGTGTGGGTGAAAGTTCCCGACGAGTTCAATATCAGGGATGTGCGAAGATTACAAGGTCTCTCACTTTCCCATACTCTCTCGCTTTTCTGACCGGTGAGAGGAGATTTCGAAATGAGAGACCGTTAAATTTTCGCATAGCCCTGCTCGGCATACTTACTGTTCTGTAATACGGGACAGGTAACTCGGAGCCGGCCGGTTAGAAATGAAGAATGAGAGCTACCCGAGATAATGGAGAATGAAAATACAATGGGAGTTCGCGTTATCACGGGAAATTCACTCATTCCTCCATAAAAAGTGATAATTAATTTTTTGGCTGACTTGGAGCGATAGCAAGGTTACAAAGAAAGAGAGATATTGAAGGCATCTGCAAATACAAGAAATTCCACATACATGGCCATGAGTGTCGCCGAATACTTTGCAATACTTGAAGTTGTCCACCAAGACCACCCTGTCATCTGAAAGTTTTTGTAAAAATTAAAAAAACCAATTTTGAAATTTCGAAAATTCAAAAAAATAGCATACCTATTTTTAAATACATTCACTGGAGGAGCTAAAAACATGACACTCATTATTTACTTTCTGATTACCTTTCTCCATCAATTCCTTCATTAAATCGAGAATATCGTGGAAGAGTCTTCGTTCGACTTTGAGCTGAAAACAGTAACCATTTATTCGAAAAATTTGTAGTGAGCATTATGCGTTTTCGTACAATGAAAATCTCGAAATTTTGGTTCTGCGTTGCTCAAAGTTTATCCACTCATACTTATTAAACGGTATCTAGCCGTCCTACGGCGGGCCCCTTGGTATGTTATTATACCGCTGAAATTCTCATAAAAAATAAAAGTACTGTAAACACGAACCTCCTTCCTAGTCAATACACCGGTGCACATGTAGCGAAAGAGTTTGTCGAGTTCCTTTCGAGATGGCCTGAAACATGAAATGTTGCATAGAGCTCATGGCACAGCGTGTCAAAGTGGACGATCCGCTTCGGATCATTTCCCATGATCGAACCGCGAAGCGCGGTAAAACAAAACGAGAAATAAGAGTTAAATAGCAATACAATGTGTGAAGCATATCAAATATCATACTGATAATGATAAAATATGCAAATCTGAGTTGACGCATGCATCAAGTATTGAGTCAAGAGGCATACCTCGCAATTCTAACCGTTTTACTCAAATTTGAAAGCTGCAAATGAAGCTTTCTGTGTCGCCAAAGTTCCATAGACTGAATGCTCCTTGTGGCTTCGCGGTTGTTCATAGAAACCCCCACACCCATAACACTTTTTAATGCTCAGGAGCTAAACAAAGAGCCCATTAAAGCCGATTATCAAATTTTTCTTCTGTTCTCGAGAACAGTGGAGAAATAGGGTGATTATTGCATGTTTCTCGAATATGCCCACTTTTTTAACAATTCGGTTTTAATGAGCGCTTAGTTCATCTCATGGGCATCAAAAAGTTTTATGGGTGTTGGGTTTCTGTGAACCTCCACGAAGTCACAAGAGGTATTCAGTCTATGGAGCGTTGGCGACTCCAAAATCTTCACTTGCAGCTTTCAAATTTGAGTAAAATAGTTAGTATTGCAAGGTATGCATCATGTGCAAGGTATGCATCTCAATACTGCATGCGTCAACTCAGATTTGCATATTTTGTCATTATCAGTATGATATTTGATATGCTTCACACATTTTATTTCTATTTGACTCTCATTTCTCGTTTAGTTTCACCGCGCTTCGCGGTTCGATCATGGGGAATGATCCGAAGCGGAGAACAAAGGAAATCGTCCTCTCTGACATCATAATCACACAAAAATGAAAAAAAATTTCGTCGTTTCTTCAGTGGAGTGCGATGCAAATCAATGAGTTGCGACTCAAAAAAAGTAATATTATAATTGAAGCATATTCCCACTGAACTCATGAAAGAGACATACAGTACCGGACAAAAGTTTAGCAACAAATTTCAAATCATCATACCTTTCCGTAAAATTGAGATAGAGACCTATGGTCGGGAGCAATCGACAGGCAATCTATAGGAGAACAAGGCCATATGGTGTATGAGCACAAGCTCCTCTAGACTCATTCACTGCAAATTTTCTGCTGAGGTGTGGTCGTGAATATTTTATTGAACCTCGGAGGATTTAGCCCAGAAGCTCTAATGTTCTGTGGTGGTAGTACAACCATTGATCTTCAAGATTCATCCTATGGCCCTTTGCGGGCATTTCGCAATAGCGAATGAGAAATATTTCCCGACACCTCCCAAATATTTTCAAAATTGAGTAAGTTCCGTCTTAGGTGACCAACAACCACTAAACTTGGCAGACAGTATCAGTAGGAGGTCCGGTTGAGTTGTGCCAAGTTTGGGCCGAATCGGCTGCTTGGTTCTTGATTTAAATTTTTTACGTGAACTCATTTTGCCCCACCCAGAACTAACCGCTCCGTGAAGGGAAAAATCTAATTTCCAGCAAAGGGGTAGCACAACCTCTTGTGACGAAGTGTATGAAATTTCAAAGTTGTGCGATCACTTTCCCGGGTTTTACAGTTGCAAATCCGAAGCAAATCACAGTGAGAAATTTCACAAAACTGTAAACTGTGTCAAAACAGATTTCGCTAAAACGTCAATGTAGCGCTTTCAAAAAACATCAAAGGTTCTCAAATCCCATGAAATCATACTGCGAAAAAGATTGTTTAAAGAGGGGTACGTCAAAGTTTCCGAAAACTTATTTTGAACTTCTTAGATTTTTCGATCTGACTCGCGTCGGATTTGCAACTGTAAAACCCGGGAAAGTGATCGCCCAACTTTGAAATTGCATACACTTCGTCACAAGAGGTTGTGCCACTACACCGCACGAAATCAGATTTTTCCATTCACGGAGTGGCTAGTTCTGGGTGGAGACACAATGAGTTTACACAAAAAGTTGAACTCACGTACCAAGCAACCGATCCTGCCCAAACTTGGCACAACTCAACCGGACCACCTACTGATACTACCTGCCAAGTTTAGTGGTTGTGGCTCACCTAAGACGGAACTTATTTAATTTTGAAAATATTTGGGAGGTGTCGGGAAATATTTCTCATTGGTTATTGCGAAATGCCCGCAAAGGGCCATAGGGTGAATCTTGAAGATCAATGGTCGTACTACCACCCCAGAACATTAGAGCTTCTGAGCTAAATCCACCGAGGTTCAATAAAATATTCACGACCACACCTCAGCAGAAAATTTGCAGCGAATGAGTCTAGAGGACCTTGTGCTCACACACAATATGGCCTTGTTCTCCTATAGATTACCTGCCGATTGCTCCCGACCATAGGTCTCTATCTTAATTACGGAAAGTGACGATGATTTGAAATTTGTTGCTAAACTTTTGTCCGGTACTGTAGTAGAAGGTTTTAAAAAAATTTTGTGCCGTTTTTTTCTTGTATTTTCATTGGAAGAAAAAATAATCGTTCGAGGGCTCACCCCTTATCTGATGACGATTGACCCGATAATCGATCCTTCATTTTCGATACAAGCTCTCTTAAGGTCTCTATCGCCCCTTTCTGAAACAAATCGGATTGCGAAAACACGAGTATTTTCCCATATTTTGCACAACCGGAGCCATACACGGGCCAGTAAAAATGAATAGATGCAGAAAATATGAAAACTAATCACCTTCTCCTTTTCCGATATATTCGATATCTGAATGATTTTGATTACTTTTTCATCCAATGAAAATATAGATGCGTAAATCGAGGCAATTGGAATAATAACCTTAGATTTGGTTCTCGATTTCCGGCTACTGGGTGTCTCTTTCTTGAGTCCAATGGGTGTCTTGAAAATACTAAAATTATTTTTACTGATTTTAAAAATATACCTGCGTGGTTTCGGGAAACTCTCCATCTTTAGCAGTCACCTCTTCCAGGCTCTATGAAGTTCTCATTTTTAAATAATTTTAAAATGTTGTTCACTAACCTTTTCCCCAGCTTCCTTCGGTTTCTGATCCTTTTTCTCTTCAGGTTTATCCTCCTTCAGAGGTTCATCCGGAATTTTCACAATATTCACTTCCTAAAAATCTCGAGAAAAATTCCAATATTTTTAATGACCTGGCTAGTGCGAAAGGCAACGAAAGGCATGGAGCATGACGATTATAAAATGTCTCTCACATTTTCTGCCTCTTTTGCAACACTGGTTTCCGAGACAGTTCTCTGTGTTGTGTCCGTCTGAAAACATTTAGCATGTTAATTACGACTTTAAAGATCGAAAGTTGTGCACAGATATCACGCCTGTCACGAAAGAATCGAGCTAATTTTCCAATTCTTGGGAATGGAGCGAAAATTGTGATATGAGTTAGTACCGGTTTTGGGCACCTCTAGGCATGCCCTAGCAGCCCCCAAAGTCCCATTGTGCTAGGATCATTCTGGGGCTCCATGCACCGAGTCGGTTTCATGGACCCCCAACTTTGACCTCGATTATCTCGCTTCTGGTGAGTTTTTAGGGAAAATTGTTCTAAGTATGACCCCCGCTCTTTTCTGTAGCTCTATCGATCAGCACAAACTAGAAGTCATAAAAGTGCCTCTGAGCAGTGCTACACTTCAGGACGCATAACTCAAAAATGTAGGAAAAGGCGCGGCTAATTTTAAGACATGTTGTTAAGCTAGGCGAGCTCTTTCGAATGAGTGGCTGACGCAATTTTTAAAATAATCCTACGATGTACATCACCCCTTCGAAAGAATCACGATCATTTGAAGTTATTTTAACACAGTCATTTTGCACCGCGCGCTTCTTTTTGCGCGGGGTCAAATGAAACACATTGCGCTCTCCCCCCTTTTCTTACCTTTTCATTCTTATGTTTCATTCGGCCCCGCACAAATCGAAGCGCGCTGTGCAAAATGAGTGCGTTAAAATAACTTCAAATGATCGTGATTCTTTCGAAGGGGTGATGTACATCGTAGGATTATTTAAAAAATTGCGTCAGCCACTCATTCGAAAGAGCTCGCCTAGCTTAACAACATATCTCAAAATTAGCCGCGCCTTTTCCTACACTTTTGAGTTATGCGTCCTGAAGTGTAGCACTGCTCAGGGGCACTTTTATGACTTCTAGTTTGTGCTGATCGATAGAGCTACAGAAAAGAGCGGGGGTCATACTTAGAACAATTTTCTCTAAAAACTCACCAGAAGCGAGATAATCGAGGTCAAAGTTGGGGATCCATGAAATCGACTCGGTGCATGGAGCCCCAGAATGATCCTAGCACAATGGGACTTTGGGGGCTGCTAGGGCATGCCTAGAGGTGCCCAAAACCGGTACTAACTCATATCACAATTTTCGCTCCATTCCCACTGTTAGCTCGATTCTCTCCTGACAGGCGTGATATCGTCTCCAAGTTTGATTGTTTGCAGTGTTTGCAGTTTGCTATATATGAAAAATTGCACACCTCAGACTCATTCAGTCCGGCCGATTCTCGACTGCTGTAGACAGGCGCTCTGAACGAAGTTTTGATTTCAAACAACACTAACAACAACAACAACAACAACAACAACAACAACACCAACCGTTCAACTTGCTCGTCGTTGCAAGGCGCATGTTGCTCCTTTTCGTTAGAGTTATCTTGTTCCTCTCCATTAGAGTGATATTGATACACAACGTTTTGATAATATTGTTCCTCTTCGAAAGGCTCATTTTGTTCCTCTTCGTTGGAATTGCCATGTTCCACTTCGTTAGAATTATCATGTTCTTCTTCGTAAGAAATATCTTGTCCCTCTTCGTCAACGTAGCATTGCTCCAGAACGTATTGCTCATATTGTTCCATGAAGCACGGATTCTCCTGTTCCTCTTCGCAAAGCGCAGGTTGCTTTCGACGGCAAACGGCTTTGGTTTTAAGCTCCTCCAGGCACACTAAAGCTACACTCCAGATAATCCTCCAGATAGCTTGCTGGCGACGGGAAACAACTTTGGCTGTAAGCTCCTCCAGATGGGGATATTCGCCGTCGTACGGGTAATCCACATCATCTGAACAGGTAAATTTTTACTTAAAACGCGTTCCGCGTAAGAACGTACAAGGGGATGGCACAGTTGCTCAAAATGGTCCTAGGAAGCTCAAACTTTGTGGTTAGAGTCCCTAGGGGTGGGACACACTTCAGCCAAAAATTTGGACCCAAAAGTTGATCTTTGATCTTTGAGATCGGCTTTTTTCCCTTTGATTTTGACCCCTCATGTTATATACCATTCGATAGAGCATCAAAAGATATGCTTAAGTTTGAATTTTCAAAGAGTTTGGACTTCAACTTTTTGAGAAACACAAAACAGAGTGAAAAAAGTGCTCCCTCTACTTTTTCAAAAAATTATTTCGCCAAGTTCCAATCATTTGCACCCCCTGGAAAGTGTCTTAATATATGCAAATTGACACACAGAATTTAATAAAAATTACCTCGGACTGTTACGACCTACCACGACATGACTTTTTCTCGAAAAACTAGCACGCAAAAGTTCGCTCAGGTTCGAATCCGCCTGCCCACATCAATCTTTTGCCAACTTTTTTTGCGCACTTGAAGAAATTTTTTTGACTCTAAACCTCTTTCTATATGTTTATACGCTAGTTTAGCGATATTCTGTTAACAATTCAACTGAATTGTGGCCCAATCTTACAACTCGATTTTTCACATAAGGGGGGACCCTTATGTGAAAAATGAGGTTGGAGGTCATTTCAGAATCAGCCCCAGTATCATGCTCTATCATATCTACCGCGATCAATGTTTGATATTTTTCACATTTGGGTCACTTTTTGCGAAATTTTTACTGACACTTTTCTAGCTAATTTTTCACATAAGGGTCCCCTTATGTGAAAAATGGAGTTGAAAGATTGGGCCACAATTCGGTTGAATTGTTGACAGAATATCTCTAAACCGATAAGGAAACATATAGAAAGAGGTTTAGAGTCAAAAAAATTTCTTCAAGTGCGCAAAAAAAGTTGGCAAAAGATTGATGTGGGCAGGCGGATTCGAACCTGAGCGAACTTTTGCGTGCTAGTTTTTCGAGAAAAAGTCATGTCGTGGTAGGTCGTAACAGTCCGAGGTAATTTTTATTAAATTCTTTGTGTCAATTTGCATATATTAAGACACTTTCCAGGGGGTGCAAATGATTGGAACTTGGTGAAATAATTTTTTGAAAAAGTTGAGGGAGCACTTTTTTCACTCTTTTTTGTGTTTCTCAAAAAGTTGAAGTCCAAACTCTTTGAAAATTTAAACTTAAGCATATCTTTTGATGCTCTATCGAATGGTATATAACATGAGGGGTCAAAATCAAAGGGGAAAAAGTCGATCTCAAAGATCAAAGATCAACTTTTGGGTCCAAATTTTTGGCTGAAGTGTGTCCCACCCCTAGGGACTCTAACCACAAAGTTTGAGCATCCTAGGACCATTTTGAGCAACTGCGCCACTTGCCACTCTGATTTTAAACGTTCTTACGCGGAACGCGTTTTAAGCTAAAGAGAAGTTACTCATGTTAAAAACGCGTTCTCTGCCCATTTTGAACAAAAAAGTTGATCTTTGATCTCCCCCATTTTGACCAAAAAAGTTGATCTTTGATCTTTGAAAACAAATTACCTTTATCTTCTTCGTCGTCGGAACCCGCGGCCTCTCTTTCCGAGAAAATCGAATACTGCAAGACACGCTTTCTCCTCATTTAGAACGAATTTTTTTTTATTTCTCATTCAAAGCGCTAAGAAATGATTATTCAAACGTCAGTATGTCAGTAAAGGCATGCTCTGCTTTCCGAGTTACAATGTGCACAGGAGGACCGATGGTCACCTTCGGAGGCCGTCATTTGCATTTTCCGACTAGTCATCCGGCCCATGGCTGTGCACAAAATTTACGGTCTCTCTGTTCGCAATGCTCTCTCGCCGGTCAGAGAAAGCGAGAGAGCAGGGGAAAGTAAGAGACCGTAAAACACAGATCACACCGAGATCAAAGATCAAGATACAGAGAAGTGTCAAAGGCTTCTACTCGCTCTTTCAAACTCTACCGAAGGCATTTCGTAATCCACCAGCGAAAAGGTGCAGAGTTCGCGAAGATTACGGAGGTCAAATTTCTGACCGATTCGAGTCTCAGCTACCTGGAAAAAAAGAAATTAAAAAAAAACAATCGATTATCAGAGTTGTAAATGTGGATAGTAGGTTTATTCCCTGTAACACCTGCGTGTAAAACGAGCGGTGTAAATAAGCAACAGCGAGTTGAGCATCAAAGCCATGCCGTTTTCAAAAATCGGAACGCGAAATAAATAAATAAGTTACATCGTTGATGCTCCCCTCCAAGTCACCGCACTCAGTAATTGTGAAATCCTTGAAGCCGAACTGCCGTCTCTGCAATTTCCAAATATAATTATAAAATGTTTTCTGTTATTTTTAAGGACGATACAAACTCCAGTAAACTTCTCAATGGGTGAATCCCTCTAGCGAACTGATTATTGCAAGGCAGCAAAGATACCGAGATGTACAGGGAATAGAACCCGGTGGTTCCCTAATTACTCTTCATAAATTACTCTTCACTCCTCTATCAGCTCTACAAATGTTCCGTCAACGCCGAGAATCACCTAAACTACGCTGCACAATACTGGCCAAAACACTTTCAAAAGAAGTTGTCCCTAGTTGTCAAATGGACCACATGAATCACTAGAGAGAATGCTGATTTTACTATTAGCGTACTAACTCCTCCGTTCCTTTGAAAGTCTACTGGAGAGCTGTCTTTTTTGTATTTTTTCTTCTTGTATCCTCCTCATTTCCATCTCGAGCGGCCGAATCCCCCACATAATCTCACATATTGTTCCGGATTGACTGAGATGAAGATTTGTCCGAAGTCCAGCATAATCAGCATCGAAATTCGTCTAGACGGATCCGGCTCGTCCACTGCTGTAATGTATTGGTTAAACACATCATGTGGCACGGTTTGGAACCCGCGTTTAGGAACCTTCAAAAGTGGCATCTTGGAACCTGCATGAAAATTTCTAAATTTTCCTGAAAAAAAGAAAGAGGTTCCAAAATGTCGCGGTTCGAGGGTTCCTAAAAGCGGGTTCCAAGCCGTGCCATCACCCTCAGATGAGAAAGGAACATAGCAGAACCGCAACGACAAAGCACAACTTTGGAAAAAATTGGCTCTGTAGTGAGGTATAAAGTTGAATACTTTTCCGCTTTCAAAGATAGGCGCAAGAAAAAAATTTAAAAAGAAAAAGGCATAGAGGAAAAAGTCAAAATTCCCACCTTGCCAAAGTTTGATCGTTAAGCCTCTTCTGAGATCAGCTAAGTCCTTCTGAAAAGAAAAGTCAATTATGAAATGAGAGATTCGAAAAAACTAAAATTATTTGAAAAGCAACCTACCAGTGTAGCGACTTTCCCCAAAAAATTTCTCCCTCCAGAGGACATGTGGGATTCCGCTTCTTTCAAACCCACCATTCTTACTGAATTGAGAAGTTGTAATCATCAACCAACAAATCGCAACGCACGTATCGTTTTCTTTTTCTCTTGGGGCTTGACTCTATCGATATAGTCGAGTGGTTCTGTGAGTAAATCGAGTTTCATTAGTATATTTGATTTTCGCACTAGGTACGAAGGAATGGTTCATTCCAAAATTCCACGTTTTAAAATTTACCTTTCGGCAGTTCAGGCTCCTTCTTAGCAGTCACTCCAAAGATTCCCATTAACTTGCTCGGTTTCGACGCTACTGCATCCTTAGCGACGGAAGCAGTGTCGGATTTCACGGCGCTTGCCGGTTGTGTGACCGACGAAGCTGAAATTGGGATTTCTGGAACTAGGTCGGATGAGAACCGTCGGATAAGAACCGACTGGATGAGAACCTAATGAGGGCGAGAGACATTTGTTATGCAATAGACGGACTATGCAAATGGTTCATACGATGGTTTTCATCCGGCCTAGTACCCGATTTCTTGGCTTTCTTTATACCCTTTATCGTTAACAAATCAGCTCAATCTTGCCACTAATTAAAAAAATTATTGCTGTACAGGAACTCACTATTAGCTATGTAACTAATATTCCTATGCAACAATTATACTGACCAATCGGCTTTTCTTCGTCATCCTTCGGCTGTTGGGCCGCTTTTCGTTTCCTCTTGACCAGCACGAACACAACAACTCCGACTATGCCGAGCAGAATGAGCGCGGCGATTGGGGCAATGATTGCGATTAGATTCGTGCTTCTGAAATTGAAATATGGTCATCATTTAATTCTCCAAAAATGATTAATTCTGCTTTTTTTTCAAAATTGCGGTAATTAATGACTCATTGGAATTAAATATTACAAAATATGCAAATAACCAACCCCGTGGATACGGATGCGGATCTCCGTTCGACCTGTTGTTGCAAGGCATTGACTTTTTCGTTCGTAGTCTTCCATATTTCTTCTTTCGCTTCCTTAGCAGTTTTCAGGATCGCCAATTCACCTTCGAGTCTTGACTTCTTTTCTCCAGCTTCTTTCTGATCTCCAAACGCTGCGCTCTCTTTAATTGCCGAATCACTTGGATAGCCACTTAGTTTCTGTTCAGCTTCGCTTTTGGTCGCCTTCGCTTGGTCAAGTTCATTTTGGGCCTTATCTCGTTGAGCCCTGGCTTTGTTGAGTGGCTTCTCCACACCATCTTTTGCCCTTTTAGCATCAGTGAGGAACTCATCTGCTGATCGAATGCTATCTTCTATATTCTGACTTTTGATTTCATATTTCGTTATTTTCTCGTCAGTATTTGTCTTGTTTGTCTCTAATTCCTCCTTGAAATTCACAGCTTCTTCATAATTTCGATCGGCCGTAGTTGACGCTTCTTCTATCTGAGGCAGGTCCCGTTTGCATTGGTCCCACAAAGCAATGGTGGTTTTGCAGGGATCGACTAACGCTTTTTGCGGGTCGGCGCAATTCTGTAGGATAAAACGGCTGCTGTGGGTGCCGTTACTCCTCTTCGCAGTTATAAGTGCATCTTTCTTCTCTGTTTTGAGGGTATCGAGGGCAGTTATACGCTTGTCCTGTTCATCAATGGCTACTGTCAATTTTCCCGAATCGGTTCGTAATCTTGGCAGTACGTTATCGATATCGTTGAGGTCATCTAGATACTTCTGAGCGTTCACAACATTCGCTTCGAGTGGGATAAGCTTCGCTTCGAGTTTTTCAATGGTGCTATTGAGCCCCGGGATTTTAGTATCGCTCGTGGTAATGATTCCTTCAGCCTTATCGAAAGCATTCTTCCACTTGTTGTAGTCGCTGAACCCGTCCCACACCGCTTTCTTTGCACCATAATCACTTTTCGCCTCTTCAAATTCAGCATTCTTCTTGTTATATGCACCCGTAGCCTCATCAAAGTCATTCTTATCGTTCTCGGCCTTCTTTCTGGCATCTTCGAGCTGAAAAAATTAATTACATTTAGAAATAATTTAGAGTATGCAGAGATCAAAGATCAAATCGGTGAATGTATGTCTGACCCCAAGGAATGAGCGCAACCAAGCATTCGATCCGGAGGATCTGTGCCTCGCATTGTCATTACAACAACCTAGCCTAACCTGCAACCATTGTATTCATAAACAAGGTTTTATCTGCGTGATTCTGCCAAGCTCCCCTCTAGAATTCGTATGGCCCATAGGTTATGGGAGGAATGCACTTCAGATCACAAAAGTGGATCTTTGATCTCCTGTTTAGTCAGTGTGGCACTGTCACATTCCTATGTGTGGTATGCACTTCAGATCACAAAAGTGGATCTTTGATCTCCTGTTTAGTCAGTGTGGCACTGTCACATTCCTATGTGTGGTATGCACTTCAGATCACAAAAGTTGATCTTTGATCTCCTGTTTAGTCAGTGTGGTACTGTCACATTCCTATGTTTGGTATGCACTTCAGATCACAAAAGTTGATCTTTGATCTCCTGTTTAGTCAGTGTGGCACTGTCACATTCCTATGTTTGGTATGCACTTCAGATCACAAAAGTTGATCTTTGATCTCATATTTAGTCAGTGTGGCACTGTCACATTCCTATGTTTGGTATGCACTTCAGATCACAAAAGTTGATCTTTGATCTCCTGTT